>MNPI01022451.1:0-43682 GCA_015888305.1 Antheraea pernyi | reverse complement strand
CAGTACATTGCGCTAAATTAATGATTAGGTATAATTATCTCTTTGAATGCGGCCTAGGGTACAACTCTCCTGATCAATTTTTAATTGTTCGAGAAACTGTTCCTCACTTTATGATGCCCTTCTCAGTCTTATTAGCCTTGTCTCTTAACTTCAGTAAATAATGACCGTCTAATTTTACATGCCTTCATTTATTAAAATTAACAAAACCAAACTTTAATCAGATTGTCTATGTCGTAATCGAAATGTATTTAACTCTTGATGTATCCATTTTTGCGTAATACTTGTTGTAATAACCTGGACTGAATGCAAATCTTTTTTTTTCGACTTGCAACTTCCAAAACCACAAGGGATTAAGCTTTATACAAACGAAAATGCACCACCTTTACAATAAGACCTACAAACTTATTTTATATTCTTTTAAGATGACGTAGTGATGATATAGCGATATAATTAACATTATATCATAAGCCAAGACACCACTAAACATAAAAGGAAATTGTTCTTAGATGTTGATTGTATGAAGTATTATTATGGAAAAATTATATTATTTATAACACAAAGGTATATAATATAATATTAATCACCTGGAGGAGGCGGCATGTGCCCGGGTCCCGGTCCGTTGGGCGGAGGTGCCATCTTGTCTCCCTGCAACACAATCACATTGTCAGTACATTCAATTGCATTCATACAAACGATCCTATACAAAAATTATCTTATTTCCTTATTTACCCATCGCTTGCACACCTCAGTTTCATAAAACTTTAATAACTTTATATAAAATGAAGGTATTGTGACATTGTTTTTAGATAAGGACATACATAGATACGTATATAAGCAGAAGTAAAGCAAAAATAAGAGAAATCTATCATGTAGTATTTTGTGATGTGCCCACAACGGCGACCTCTATCATTTTACATATCACAAGTAAACTAATTACAATACATATACTACAATAGAAAAGTGATCCTCGCAACGGCGGCTATATCTACATCTAACAAATGCAATAGTAACTTTTTACAGAGAGATCATTTGTGTGCGAATAGAACAACCTTTTCTTTCTGTTTATTATATCTCTACGCGTTCAACGTCGAGAAATTGGTAAGCGGTGTGATGCGCATGCGCATGGAAGGGAAAGTTAATTGTTTACAAACAAATGCTGTTATTGAAGTATATTTTTGCTTCCAATAAGATTATAAATAACGCAGTCGACGTTGCGGGTATAAAGTAGTTATAATAAGATAAGGGGATACATACAGGATGCATGTTGTTTGGAGGCGGCGGCGGCGGGAAGCTCGGGGGCGGAGCGCCCGGCGGCGGCGGCTGCGGTCCCGGCCCCGGGCCCATGCCTGTGCGTTACAGCATCATATTACTCACATATATCTAACATCAGCGCCTCTATAATATGAGTTTCGAACTAATAACTATAAAAACTAATCGTATATAAGTTTTTGATCATTTTTATTTGTAATTAATATATTCATCGTAAGGCATATCTGAATCCAAGTATGTATATGCAGGAGTCAATGTTTATAAGTAGATCCGGACATAGATAAAATTGTTTGTGGGAGACAAGAAAATTTAACGGAGCACACTCTCGTAACAAATACGTAAACAAAGAGAATGAAAAGAAATAGTTCAAAGTTGTCAGTTTGAAATGTCAAAATTAATTGTCGTCCACCATCTTTTGTTATCAAACTTGCCAAAAAAATTATATAACAGTGCCATCTAGACAGTGGATTGATAACCAAAAATAGACGAGCCTTTTCCATACCAATCCGATTCTTAGAAGTGAAAATAGTGTGCGCGAGACTATTTCAAATTAGTGCATATAATGCACTCATTTTTGTGTGCCGGTTGTGAGAAGTTAAGTGTGCATCTTTGGTTTTTGTATATGGTTATGGAATGGTTATGGAAAGATTTTTTTTTTTAATGTCATAACTGGCAAACGAACTTGTGGGTCACCTGATATTAAGTGATCACCACCGTCTATGGACACTAACAACACCGGAGGAGTCGAAAGTGCGTTGCCAGCCTGTGTTTGGGGGAAAGGGAGTGAGGGGGAGAGGAGAGGGGAAGGGAGGTGGTCCTCCGGCGCTCTCACTGACCGAACGACACGCAACAATGGCAAACACTGTTACTTCACGTCGGTTTTCTAAGAGAGGGTGGTACTACCCCAGGCGAGTACTGATTATTATTATTATTGATTAGGCGAGATGGGTATTCATGCTGAATCCAATAATAGCTTCAGCGTGGCTCTACTAATAAAATGAACATCAACAACTTTGGAGTTGTCCATCCATCGGTCACTGTTTGTAATCTAAATTGACTCGCCACTAGCAAATACATATAAACGCCTACTCATTCACCCGAATCTCTCGGCCTAGTATCGTTTTGTTGTCTCGCCACTGTACTCGTTACTTGTAGTTAAGTGAAACTAGCTTAAGAGTCTGAGACATTTATTAATACAATTGGTGATAAAATGAAACATTTTAATATTTTTAGCTTACCCGGGGCAGGCATGATAGCTCTGGAGGGCTGGTTGTTCCCGAAGAGACCAGGGCCGAAGCGCCTGGCGGCTGGACCGCCGCCCATGGGACCCCCCGTGGGGGGGTGCGGGCCCCCTCCGGGCGAGGCTTCGCCCAGTTCCGCCATCAACGACATGTACTCTTCGTCTATTTTAGCCTGCGTGTGTATACCATACTAATTATTAAAAAATGTTTACTGAACTCGTTTTAACTATAATTATGCGCTTTTACTTCGTTTATGGTTAATGTTACCAGCAAATTTGTTGTAACACAGTCTACATTTTATTTTTCCAAAATTTAATATAATGAATTTTGTTCCTTGACATTGTAAAATCAAGTAACCCAAGGAAGGTTGATATCAGGCAGGCGGCCGATCGTAAAAATTAAGACAAAAAGTACTTCACAACATGACAAGTTTGCAAAATGTATGATAAGGGTTTTCTCAGGGCAAGTCTCAAATAAAATAAGGATTCGGGATGTAAGGTTGAGATTTGCCAGTTGGATTTTGGGAACAATGACTGGAAAGGAAAGAGAATTAGCGGATTGTCTTGCAAAGAAAACGCATAAATGTGTCTTATTTGCAAGAGACGAAATGGAAAGGGACGAAAGCGAGAGAGATCGTTATAGGATATAAATTCTACTACTGTGGGAGTTACAGTAAGAGAAATGAGGTAGTAATTGTATTAGATAATGAGCTAAAGAAATGTATGACGGATGTAAAAAGAGTAAATGACAGATTAATATTGGTGAAATTATTGATAGAACAGATGACGGTAAATATAATAAGTGTGTATGCACTGCAAGCTGGGTGTAGTGAGGCTGTAAATGATATGTATTGGGAAGATTTTGAAGGGATGATCATTGATATTTCACAGAACAAGGATTTCTAATTCGGAGGTGATTTAATGGGCATGTGGGAAGAGAGAGTGGAGGTTATGACAGAGTGCATGGAGGCTGGGGTTTTAAAAATAAAAACAAAGAAGGTATAAATCTCATTCCAGCTGCAGTTGCTTTCGACCTTGCCATAGCTAATACTTTTTTTTTCAAAAAAGATTATATAGCATTTAAAATCACATACAAAAGTGGTAATTACACTACCCAAATTGATTATTTTCTCTTACAAAGAATTAATATTAAAATAGTGCAAGATTCTGCCTGGAGAGATATTAGCTACTCAACATTGTCTATTAGGGTTAGATTTAAAAATAACTGGCTGGAAATCAGTCGAGTATTTTATAATTTACCCCCATCCAAAATTAAATAGAGAAAGATGAGTATACGAAATCATTTTGAACAAAAGTTTTTATAAAATGAGAGAAATGGAAAATATGGAAGAGAAAACTGAATAATGAATGGTGGAATGAAAGGGCAACATGTATAAGGAACGTAGCAAGGGATGTTTTTGGTGAAACGAAAGGAAGAGGAAAGATAGATAATAGGATACTTGGTGGTGGAACGAAGAGGTACAAAGGCTTTGAGAAAAAAAAACGTTTTCAATGAATGGAAATGTATTAAAGACCAAGATAATATGATTAAAGAAAATAAGAGAATAATGTATGTAGAATGTAGAAGAAATGCAAAAAGGGCAGTTGCTATTGCTAGAGCTAAAGTACAAGATGAGTTGTACCAATCACTAGAGAGCTCACAAACACAAAAATATTTGTATTGATTAGCAAAAGTAAGAGAAAATAATACAAGAGATATTACACACGTTAAATGTTTAAACGACGATATAAAAGACGGAGGAAAAGTTTTGATGAACGAGGAGGATATAAAGAGTCGTTGGAAGAAATATTTTGAAAGACTGATGAATGATGAAAATGACAGGACCAGAGAGTTAGAGACCTTATTGTCAAATTTAGGCGTTGTACAAGAAATAAATGAGAATGAAGTAAGAAAAGCTGTAAATGGTCTGAACACGGAAAAGCCTGGGCCAACAGATGGCATACCGGTTGAAGTATAGAAGTTTTTTAAAGTAGATGGATGCATGTGGCTGACTTTATATTTTAATAAGATGTTACTAGAGGAAGCAATCCCAAATTAATGGTGCAATAGCGTAATGGTGCCTATCTTTAAGAGTAAGGGTGATGTGCAGGACTGTAACAATTATCGAGGAATAAAGCTGATGTCACACAGTATGAAGGTTTGGGAAGGAGTGATAGCGAGACAAACAAAAGATGAGACTGAAGTGACTTGGAATCAATTTGGGTTTATGCCTGGACGAGCGACAACAGATGTCATTTACGCACTTCTGCAACTGAATTTGCATATCATCATATCTTATGACAGAAATCTTATGAGAGTACATTTTTTTAGTTGTTATCTTAAGTGTATGTTAAGATACATGTAAGTTATAACTAGGATACTTAAAATTATAAATTACAGTATGTGTCAAACTTTTTGACTGCTCTGAATATAGCTATAGGTTCGATCTTGCGTATAGTCAAGTGATTAATATAAAACAAAATTAAAATCATAAGAATCATTATCAATTATCATAGGAGATTAAAAATGAGCGCTTATTTTATATTAACTTGTCTCTATGTTATATGTACAATATATAATTTACACATATAGTATGTGTGTATTATGTACAATACATGTATTGCGGCCGTGTAAATATTCAATTAGGAAAAATAGTGTCAGCAAGGGTGGGAGCATTTTGTTTGTCGATGTGTGGTGATGGTGGTGGTGTGGTGGCGTTACCTTGTCGGCGAGATGGTGCTGGCCGAGTGTATCAGCAGAGGTTTGGTGTGTGAGCGTGTGGTGGTGTTACCTTGTCGGCGAGGCGGTGCTGGTGCTGGCCGAGTGTATCAGCAGAGGTTTGGTGTGTGAGCGTGTGGTGGTGTTACCTTGTCGGCGAGGCGGTGCTGGTGCTGGCCGGGGCGCTTGGCGCGGCAGTCGCGCGCGATGTGGCCGGCGCCGCCGCAGGAGGAGCACACGATGTTGTTGGTGACGTTGGGCTTGTCCGGGCAGAGCCAGGTCTTGTGGTCGGTGGCGGAGCAGTTAGCACAGCGCACGGCATCGTTCTCGCGCAGCGTACCGTTCAGCTGCGCCAACTCGCGCAGCTGCATGCGTCGCAGGTCATTCTGCCCCTCCGGCACCTCCACCCCCTGGCGGATCACCTCCTTTATCTGCAGAAACCATCCCCATCATTCCACTACTTACACACACATTGTTAACGAATGTGGGCCGACGACTCCAATAAGTGACACAAAAATATAATAAAAAAGGCGCCCACGTTGGTTTACATCTGATGCGTTACGACTACAGGTAGACGAATAATGCTCGAATTTAAAATTAGAAAATCTGAAAATTATTAGAAGTATTCTCGACTATTTGAATTATTTTTAAAATAAGGAAGAATTATTAAACTAATAATTATAGGAAAATATACAACATTTCCCAATTAATTTTTTACATAAAAACTTAAATAATTTTATAACATAAATAGTCAACGTTCTCATCTATTATACATTTTCAAACAGGTTTAATTAAAATTCCTTTGATATATATTTAGTGTTTGTTAAATATATAATTAGATAAAATTATTAAAATAGTTTGAATTACTGTTATAATTATTATTTGAATAATCTGAATTGTTAGAATTATTCACTTCAATTAGTTATAGAATAATTCGTTAATTCGAATGTTCGCATAATCCTCTCGTTACGACATCTGACGCGTAATAATTATTTATTGGATTTGCAAGTGTAATTGCATGAAACTATTATAATAGAACATTATTGATAACATTATTTGTTGTAGATAAGTGTTTATGACTAAAACGGTGATGTCAGCTTCCGGCCTCAAAACTTCTATATTGTGCATTTGTTCTACATACTATTACACAAGGATCACTGCACTGGAAGCGCAGCAGGATCGCCGAGACTCTAAGGTTTTGGAGTAATCAAACTTATTAGAGTGACACACATATCACAGTTTAACTAGGGTTGATCACGGCCCCGAATTGTATTTATTGCAGGGTCCAGCAGCAATTTAGTGAAACTTCTTTAGGAGCATGAGGATAAATTTTTTACAGATGTAACGTCACGCAGGTATGCAACGGAAGTAACGTCATTTGCAGTAAACGCAGATTTTTCATCTATTTTTCAAGTCTTGGAAATCTAAAGTTTTAGATATAAATATAAACAAGACTTATAAATTAGTTCGCCAAAGAAGTTTCACTTCTGACATGTGTACTTTGTACGTACGTACTTTTTTTTTTTTGGTTGGGACCATCTCGCATTCACATTCATTTCGACGATCAAACTGGTAATCCGATAAAGCTGTTAAGGCCTTACTAGGTCATTTCGTAGTCAGTTTGAAAAAAAAAACGATCAAACTGAGATACCGCACTATCCCACTCTCAGAATTATCTTAATTATTGAAAGAACACACGTGGGTTTTCAATAAATGAATACTGTAGTCTTATATGATACTTATATGTAGATCCAAACTCAAAAGAACCTTACACAGGTTCTATATCACACTTTATACAGTAGTCATAGATATGGAGATTGCTTGTATATCTCAAGACATGTTATTGAACAATATGCACATAATGGTATTGTTGCAAGGTGTTTGTCTGTTTGCTCACCTTCTCGACGGCTTTCTTAACACAGTCAGCGTTGGTGGCGGTGATGTAGGCGTGCAGCGGCTCGTCCTCGCCCGGCAGCGGCTGCCCGTCCTTGCGTCCCACCTTGCCTTCCTTCACCGACCCCTTGCCACGGATTATTATCTTCGCACCAGTCTCCTTTTCCATTGCTATTAGTATTATATTTAACGGTTCAATACAGCTTTTTTAGATATATAATCAAGCAATCTTAATATTTTTGTCCACTATAGTACTTTTGGAAACGGTATTTTCATAATGACAAATGAAAAAAAAAATACTCGTCTTATTTCACCCGCCATAATGTGTATAACTATATTTTTATCATCTAAAGTAAATCACAACATAAAGAAGACAAAATATATCTTCCTGATTTTCATAAAAATAATGGTGCTCTTTGTTCTTCTGCCATTGCGACAATGCAAAACAGGAACTACTACAGGTATTCCCTGTATTTTTTTATTTAATCTATAATAAACGGTATAATATAGAAGCAAATATATCTATCTATGCTAATATTATAAAACTCAAGTTTGTTTGCTTGAACGCGTTAATCTCAGGAACTACTGATCCGATTTGAAAAATTATTTCAGTGTTAGATAGCTCATTTATCAAGGAAGGCTATTATATCATTACGTTAACCCCAATAGTAGCGGAGCACCAATGAAGAATGTTTCAAAATCGGGGGATTTTTCCTTCTGCGTACTTCTGCTACGTTTTAGCGTTAGCCCAAAGTAACTATTCCAGGAAATCGCGGGTAGAAGGTAGTGTGTAATTTTTTTTACTAGTCATGTTTCTTCAAGAAATATAATAGAGTAATTGAATTGTAAAATAGATATAAGATACTTTATTACCACAATTTTGAGGTGGTAATAAAGAAATATAAACAATTATTGAATCTTCACATAGTCTAGTAATCGAGAGAAGTATACTACATAAATAATACAGATTGGTGAATATCGAAAATGTTCTAAGAGGTATACATTACCTTTGAGAGTATTTCCTCGAGGTCCAATGAGGAGGCCCACAAAATTGATGTCCGGGTGCTCTTCCTGCGGGATCATCACCTTGTCATGCACGCGGATTATTGGAGGCCTGCCAAAACATTTTAACTGTCATCGTCTTAGAATCTGAGACCATGAGGTACTGTTATACGAAACCTCGAATTCGTTTTTTTAACCACTTTTACAAAGATTTTAATCTCAGTTATATATATACAATATATGTATATGAATTGGTATACGAGAGAGCTTTTGTTAAGAAGACAAATATGAATGTGGAGAAATGTTGGATACGACTTACTGAATTCACACCCTTCACTACTTTTCAAGTAGTTGATAATACTTTTGTTTAGGAGTTGGTAAGTAGTAGCTAGTAACAGCTTTTACTAGTATTACGCATAGAAAATTATCTGAAATTTTTCCAAGATTGTGTTGGCAATTATCATTGTCTTAAAAAAATGCCCTATCAGTATACCAATTAGTAAACGAATTAAAATCAGTCTCCAAAAAATCGTTTTTCGATGTTGAAAGTCATTATATTAATTAGTAATTCTACGCTACCTACGTAGATAGTTTGCGTACACGTGTAGGTGTTTGTGTGCACGTGTAAGTGTTTGCGTGCACGTGTAGGTGTTTGCGTGCACGTGTGGGTGTTTGCGTGCATGTGCAGGTGTTTGCGTGCACGTGTAGGTGTTTGCGTGCACGTGTAGATGTTTGCGTGTACGTGTAGGTGTTTGCGTGCACGTTTAGGTGTTTGCGTGCACGTGTAGATGTTTGCGTGTACGTGTAGGTGTTTGCGTGCACGTTTAGGTGTTTGCGTGTACGTGTAGGTGTTGCGTGCACGTTTAGGTGTTTGCGTGCACGTGTAGATGTTTGCGTGTACGTGTAGGTGTTTGCGTGCACGTTTAGGTGTTTGCGTGCACGTGTAGATGTTTGCGTGTACGTGTAGGTGTTTGCGTGCACGTTTAGGTGTTTGCGTGTACGTGTAGGTGTTGCGTGCACGTTTAGGTGTTTGCGTGCACGTGTAGATGTTTGCGTGTACGTGTAGGTGTTTGCGTGCACGTGTAGGTGTTTGCGTGCACGTGTGGGTGTTTGCGTGCATGTGCAGGTGTTTGCGTGCACGTGTAGGTGTTTGCGTGCACGTGTAGATGTTTGCGTGTACGTGTAGGTGTTTGCGTGCACGTGTAGGTGTTTGCGAATACGTGGCCGTGTGCGTACTTGTAGTCGGGCGGCGGTTTGAACTCGGGGTTGACCTGCATCATGCGCTGCACGAGGCGGTGGCGGTCCTCCTCGAGCTTGCGGCGCGTGCGGTACTCGCGCGTGTTCAGCCGCTTCCCGTCCGTCGAGTAGATCGGCTCCGGCGAGGGCGACCTGCCGCGACACGTGGGAACTCACTCATACCGGCACCGACGTCTGCCTCTCTCGCTTTCACAAACCCTTTGCCTCCAATACATCTACTTTACAGCTTACCTTAAAATACTACTCCCAATAGACTCTTTTCTAATTTAATGATATTCTATGGGAACGATAATTTTGTCAGTTTAATTATAGTCGTATTTTTATTGTACATATATCTGGAGGCCTAAAGGTTTCGAGTGATGAGCGAAACAGACAGACAATTTTTATTTCTGTTTCTTGTGATATTTTTTGACTTACTACAGTGAAGATTGTGTTGATAAAAATATTAAACCAAACCGTCACTTCACTTATAACTGTATAAGCAAAACATATCACCAGTAAATATTAAAATGATGTCTAACAGACTAAATATTTCAAGTAAAAAAGTTATACAAACATCAGAATCATTGATAATAATTTAGTTTGAAGACACACTGGGTGTGTATATATGTGTCCTGCCCTATTCTAATCCCACAGATTATACTAACGCGCTGAGAAAACAAAATATATAATTAAATTATAAAGTTTAACCTGAAACTATAATGTTATTAGGTCATTAACCCTGAAAATAATTGTATTATTATTTGGCCGTCGCTGAAAATTGGTTTAATTAATTACATTATTATTGAATCATTAGTGCAGTCTCTATGTAACCTGCAAAATGAAGAAAATGCGAATTAGTGGCTCGGAGGGAACTAAACATCGCATCTACAGCAACATTCAACAAGCGAACGGTCACGATATTCAATATATATTTTTTTACATTATCAAATACCCACTGTATTAGTTTTATTTATTATAAATTTAGTTAGTCCTTTCCTACATTTTTTAAAAACCTTTTTTAACAATCGCAATATCATATTATTTAAAACTTTTCTATAAAAGTGAACATTAATGTTTTCGAAACAGACGCAAATAAATCATTGTCAACAAAAAAAAAATTCATTCGTACAAGTACAAAAACCATCGCTGTTTATCATTGACGATGGGTCTACAATCATACAATTTTATATTATTTAGCAGTCCTGTGAACAGAACGAATTTTGATATTAAATTCTCAGTAAATTCATTAATAATATGAATAGGTATATATAAACATATGTATATATAGTGTGGAGGTAAGGGAGTGAAATAATGTGGGATAGTATTTATTATAAATAGTTATGAAGCCGCGTCGGCAGTAGTACCTCTCCTTATGCCGAGGTCCCCGGAGCGCAGTTTGCGGCTCACCTCCTCGATCTGGAGTTGCACTGCAAGGGAACGGGTTAGCCACAGCGGGGCCACACGCCACCATTAGAACTCGCCCCACACTTACCTAAACTTACTTTATAATTCACTATTTCTACACCCCGCTTAATGCTTAACATATTATATACCATACACTGTTGTACATTGCATTTCTCTAACATCACAGATCTGCCCAAACAGACACAATGTTTCAGCAAATACACACCAAAACTGAGACCTTGCTTTATATTAAACTTTCACTTGATTTATCATACAATCATAAATATAATTTTTCTAGGTCGTTCACATTTCCACTTACTGGTTTATTTGGAGTGTGGTGAAGTGTGAAGCAATCGACAGAACGAGATCGAAAATCATCGTGTCTGCACACTGTCCCTACAGCTTAGAGACATACGACCTCAAGAGAGTTACAAATATTTTTTTAAATTAATTCCTACAAAATACTTTTTAATAATTACAATGAAATTAATCATATTATATCCTGTAATCAAATTGTAATATATCATAATTAATACATCACTATCAGTATAAGAGCAAGTTCCACTAATCCACATTTTTATTAACTTAATATAAAAAGGTTGTATGGTATGGTACAAAAAGGTCGGACAGTGGATCTCGCTCATTATGGTCCTAACATCCCTATTAGACTCTCAGTGTGTAAAAGAAGGTACTGACAAAGGGAGCATCCACTGACATGTTACTCAAAAATGACAGTATTTAAGAGAGAAATATTTCTCGAGGTGTCTCTACAGCAAAGCATCTGACCTAATTGCACAGTATGAAGAAATTCAGGGTGGTTAAACAAATAGTAGTTAATGAAGGTAGACACTCCCACTGACAGTTGTTTTATGGTGGATTTGGTAGAGCGGAGATATATGAGACTCACGTAGGTATTGTTCCTCCTGCTCGCGAGTGAGCGTGGAGGGCAGCACGGTGGGCAGACCCGGGATGAAGGTCTTGTCGTGCTCGGAGCCGGTCCAGCGCGTGCGGCGGCGACGCGCGCGCCTCTCCGCTGCCGTCTCACCCGGAGGACCTACATTACAACCACAATTAAACACTATACAGCCCGACTGGTTAGTCACCAGCAATATTTTCACAGGATAATCATTAATCGATTCTAAATCAATTTAAAAAATAGGTGCTGAATTCTAATAATAATTATAGGTAAAATCTTAATTATCTCGAGAAACACAACAATCATATTGAATCCATTATGCGGCTTTGTTAAAGCATGTGCCATGACGGTGTCATTGACCATCGGATCGTGTTTAGTGAAGCATGGTTGGTTAAAGTTATTTTTAAGCAAAAAATGAGTTGCACCAGTTGAGAATGGTTAAAATGACGTCACGATTTAACTTTAACAATTACCGCTTGATGTTGGCCGATTAGCATTATTGATATTGTCAGTTATTGAACTGGTTGTCGTGTTTACTAGTAAACACTTTAAAATATATGTCTACTAGCGGGCCCGGCAGACGTTGTCTCGCCCTGATTATAAAACAATCCTTGACAAATTATATACCAAAATGTTCCTCATGAATCATTTTATCAACTGGTGAAAACCGCATGAAGATCCGTTCAGTAGTTTTAGAGTTTATCGCGAACAGACAGACAGACAGACGCGGCAGGGGACTTTGTTTTATACTATGTAATGATACTGTTAGAAATCCTGTGAGGAACTCAAAATAGTTCTTTCTATGACAAAACTAGTAGTGAGAAGGATAAAAAATTATATTCCTGGTGTTGATCGGTTAGTAAACTGTGACAAAAAAATGTTCTTGGATAGTTTTCAGGTTTCCAAAGAATTTACAAATGAATTAGCTTTGTACTTAGAGTATTTGTTAAAACAGCTAACTTTTAAGTATGTACTGTTCTGTTTACACATTATCAAAAATTAAATATGCTAAAAATATATGATATACTTGTATTACTTTTTCCCGAATTAACCAGTGCCGTAAATATATCAATACTTAAATATCTAATATACAACTTCAACATCACAATGAAAATCTGGTGACAGATATAACAAAGACTTGCCAAGTGAAAAATGTTACCCTCTTTCATTTTAGGGACTAATTGCATTATTTACGCAGTAACCCTAATAACTTTAATTATTACAAAACGTTTGATGGTGTAACTGGTTCTGGTAAATGAAATTGTTAGTGTCTCTTATCATTGTTATATTGTAACTTTAACCATTACAATAACCAACATTTTGGTGCAACTCAGCACTCAGTCCAAATGTCTAGACATCTTTCCTCTACAAGCAATTTTAGAAACTGATTATCAAAAGAAAGGTTGCTTTGCTTAACGTTTCATAGTGCGCAAGACTAATATATAAAGCTGTAGAGTTTGTTTGTTTGGTCGAATGCTATGATCTCGGGAACTACCATTCCGATTTGAGAAAATCCTTCGGTTTTAAATAGCTCATTTATCGAGGAAGGCTATAGGCTATATATAATCACGCTAAGACCAATAGAAACAGAGCATCAATGAAAAATGTTTCAAAATCGGGCACTTTTTTCCTTTTGACAGATTTCGTTAGTAGTAGTTATAATATTCGTTCAATAGGACAGGCGAAGGAATTAATCCATACTGCCAATTCTGAAGTTGTCAATATATGTAGGTTTCTTAGGTTTCTTTCTTATCCTTTAATCAATTTTCTTCCATGTCCAAGTTACAATAAAGGCATAAGTGCCAAATCTTCTATATAATATGTCGTACATTATTTTATCCATCATTATTATCTTCTTAATCATAAAACGAAATTGTTCAAATAAAGATTTCGTTAGCGATAGTATTATATACGAGTACGTTGCCATGGTAACGTGGTAAGTTTCTATCGCAAACATTTTTGGACACTTGCGGCTTTTTTAACCGACATGACTATGAAATTCAATAGTCTGAATTTAGAGATGCAAGGACCTAACAAAATAATTGGGTAAATGACAAATAAAGTGTTTGCATTTCAGGACAAACTGCAATTATACATAAATGAACTCGAAGCAGGAGATTTTTCAAATTTTCCAACTGTTTCTGCTCTGCAATGCGAAGTTTCTATTCCCGACAGTATCCATAAAGATTTAATATCTTATTTGAAAGAATATTTGAGAGAAATGCAAAATAGATTTGACGATGTGCGAAAAATTAAGAACTGCTTTATACTCGTGGAAAACCCTTGGCATGTTGATAACGAAGATATGAAATTATTTTGCCGGTTTGGGTTTTCTAAAACACAGATAATGAATGAAATCATTGAATTAAAACACGACACACAGCTAAAAGCCAGTTTCATTGAGCACCGTGAAAAGCAGGAGTACATAGAATTTTGGAGAAATGCCCCTAGCAAGTACAAATCTTTACAAGACTGCGCACAATTTGTTTTAACCATATTCTCTTCAACATATCTTTGTGAAGCTTCATTTTCTAAAATGACCTTCTTAAAAAATAAATACCGGAATCGCCTTTCCACCCATTTAGAAGACACAATGAGGATTGCATGTAGTCCAAAGGATGCCGATATACAAGAAATAATTAAAAAAGTTCAACACCACAATTCCTAATTATAAAACAGGTATTTTTATTACGGCGTTAACTTCTTAAATATTTTCTTACCTAATTACCTATGTTTATAAACTATCTTTTTTCAATAAACGTTCTAATGAACATTATCTATGATTACTTGTTTCGATATCAACTCCCAAACGAACGACTTCGCGGGCACAGCTAGTTCAAAGTAAATAATCGATGAGCTAAAAACGAGTATACATATAATGTCGATATTGGAGCGTTGTTATACTCTGCGGCCCGGCACTGGCACTCGCACTGTCATGTGTGGCCCTTGGGCAGTAAAGTGTCACGACCGCTGCTCTAAACAGTCACCTTTTGAGCGCTACTTTTATTCGAGATTGTGTGTTTTGAGTTTTTATATGCAGATTCTGCAGTAAACAACACATTAACTATGGTTATAAATTGATTGTTTTTTTTTTCTTATTCCTCAGGTAGCGATTGACCGTTTTGATAACGCACTCCGTGTCTCCGCTGCAATGATCGGTGCCGTAACTTGCAACGGGGGATCCCGAAGTTAGTAACCTTGGATAGTAATACCGACACTAGCCCCTTTTTATTAACTTCGCAAAATTATTAGAGATGTGGCGACTATTCGGCAAAGAGCGCCGAGTATCCGGCTTCTTACTTTTTATGTATTCCTCAATAAGCCGAATAGTCGCCACATCTCTAATAATTTTGCGAAGTTAATAAAAAGGGGCTAGTGTCGGTATTACTATCCAAGGTTACTAACTTCGGGATCCCCCGTTGCAAGTTACGGCACCGATCATTGCACCTAGGTCTATTTCGTTTATATCCATATTTTGGAAAGTCTTAGAACAAATTTTAATTAAGGTTCTCTATGTTGTGTATTAGTATTTGTTTTGATATTATTACTTTATATGTTTAATGTGACCAAGAAGTATTATATCCTAGAGTACTCCGAGTGTTTAACCTATCACCTGGTATAGTATCCTAATAAAATAACCTACATAAATTTCCAGACAAAAAAGCTTGAAGAGTTATTACAACGGGTCAACATGACAGCATTAATTACCGACAAGATTACTTACTGTTGATTTTATTTGAGCTAGATTTAAAAAATAATTGAACCATGTAAAACACCTTTCAAGTGAGAATTACCGAAACTGGTAGCTTATGAAAAAACATAAAGAAATTAATCATTTAAATTTTTTAAAAGATAGGTATAATATTAAATATATATATATTACATTAATAAGACCACCCAACTAATAATGTATAGAGAAGAATAAAGGGTAATTTTCATAACTGTACGAACATGTATGTGCCATTGATTTTACACACCTTTAAGTATTAAATAAACTTATATTTCGCGTTCCCAACAATACTTTACTATAACAACCCTATAAATCCCAGAATTAAGCATGGGCTATATGCTAATCACACAAATGCACAATGATAATTATGGTGTTCTCACCTAGGCCATCATCTTGATCATCATCATCTATGTGATGGTCCTCGTGCTTATCGCGGTGTTTGGCCTGCAGCTGTTCTAGTTTCTGTTGCACTGATGTCGGTGGTGGGATAGCAGTGGCAGCAGAGAGTGCAGCAGCTGCTGCGGCCGCGGGCTGTACCGGTGCTGCGATACGCCGTTGCGCCACGTACGACTGTGTATCATCACATCATATAACACTATATATATATAATTTTACAATTACTACTATATACTTTACTTATAAGATATATAGTTACTATATGACCCATGTGTTGTATCTTCATCAACAAGTCTAGACTAACCATATTTTTTTTAATTTTGTTCATAAACACTACAGATGAAAACTGCACCAGTGTGATGCAGTCTTCAATCTTAAGGGTAAATTGTGTTATATTTTAAAATCTCAACATACCTTTATTTTATTAAACTCTGTATTAGATACACTTTATAGTTCATATTATAAATGTAAGTCTCAACAGCACATGAGATACAACGAAACATACGTTAATTTTCTAAATGAAGTGCAGCAAGCTTACCATATAATTGATGTATTTCTATAAAATAAAAAGATACACCTGTACTCTTTTCGCAAAATATTATAGTATACATTGTTAATTATTCCAATTACTACATATGATGTATGATTTGAACATGATTAATTACCTGTCTTTCATTCAGGTTGTGCTGAAATTAAAAAGTAATTCTTCTAATTCATGAGGAAGCAATATAATTTTCTTTTCAATAATGTACTTACTATAAATGTAAAAAAAAACATGAACAATCATTTTATAATGACGCCATTTGCTTGAGTATACATTATAGTACATATTTAGTTAAATATGTGTTTCAGTTTTATATTATTATGTTAATGTTATTAATTAATGTACAATTGTTATAATTGACAATAGCGAAATTACGTCCTAGGCAGGAATATAAATGATATTAAGAAAATTACAACTATACACCTTATTCAAGATTTATCACTTGAAGTTTGCTCAACAATCTATAAAAGTAAAAAAATACAAACACTAAGCAACTATTCAATTTCATAGTTGTATAAATAAAGGGCGAACGGAAAAATAATGAAGAATACCTGTGCAACAGCAGCAGCAGCGAGAATGGCAGCCTGTGTAGCGGGGTTGATTACACCATTGTTTACGACCTGCCGTGCAGTGGCCTTCGTGGTTGTGCCCACCATCTGGTCCAACAGGGCTATTGTGCCATCTCGACTAATAGAAGTAAACAAATTGGTATTCATTCTGTTAACTCCAGGCTCAGATGGGGTAGGCTAAGGGTAAGTGGGTAGGGGAGTTATCTAAGCTAATGGGGATATGCAGCCACTTGTGTGACTGTGAACAGTATTATACAAGAGGAATTTGACTACTGTACTACAGCAATTCAACTGACCAACTATTTGAAAGTATAGTCCGATCATTGTTTTTGGCCGCTCTGTATATAGCTTTAAGTTTGGCCTTGCGCATAGTACAGTCAAGAGATTAATACAAAACAAATTCAGAATGTTATTATAGGAATTTAACATTTACGTTTATTAATCTTTAACTTGTCTCGATATTATACGCACAGTATATCAGGTCTCAATGAATTATGATTCAAATAGATATTTGTCTGTTACATTAAGTAGATAATAAAGATGTATCAGTATAACAACCATGTTGCTAATTTCAGAAGATTTTGTGTATGTGAAATGAAAGTTTGATTCCGATTGTGTTGTCTTGCAGACAGTTTAACAGCTGGTTTATGAAAACCTGTTTATATCAATTGAGTAGACATATACATACATACAAGATATATAGACATCTATATTATAATAAAACTGTGGCAGAGCCAAATCTGTACATTAGATATTTTTTGAAAATTTTGATAGGGGTAGGCTTTGTTGTCAATATAGAAGCCAAAAATAACCCTTTTAAAAATTTTGTCTGTCTGTCCCTGTGAACGCGCATCATTCTGAAAGTACTGAACCGATTTTGACGAAACTTGACACAGTGATAACTAATGTTAGGAGATTACATTTAGGATATTTTTTGTCTCATAAAACGCAAGGGATTCTCCAGGATCTGCCTGTTTGTCTGTCCCTTTAAACATGTATCACTCTGAAAGTACTGAACCAATTTAGACGAAATTTGGCACAGTGATAACTAATATTACAAGGTTACATCTAGGATATTTTTTATCTCATAAAACACAAGGGATTCTCCAGGATAACAGACTAAAGTAAAAAAAACTATCACTCAGAGTTGGGTGCATATAATGTTGATTAATGGTTCAGCCAAATTCTATAGACAAGAGTTGGTGATAATCTAACAGTCTTCAGACTTGTCTGAATAAATAAATTTATAAAGCAATGTCTTTGGTATTATTTTATTGTGATTAATATGTTATATCTGTAGTGATGTGCTGAAGCTTAATGGTATTATCATTGAATGAATTGATTGGTTAAAGTTTAAAATCTTTCTCTAAGCACCTACTAATGTGTCACGGCAGTTGTACTTGAGAGCTAGTTGCCTTCTGGGTTTAGCTTGTTACCGTCATCTGCTATGTATTTAAAATCGCAGGATATTGTGGTTAAATCCTTAATCTAATTGTACTGAACTATTTGTAAATATGTTCGTAGGAAGTAATATCGGAAACTACTGATATGATTCTCAAAATTCTTTATTTATTTATTTACCCTCTAGTGACACAGTAAATTATATTGTTATAGAGTAATAAATTATAACAAATGCTACAATGTTGCAAGTGCTTACTAGTTTAATATTTATGTAAAAAAAGTTTTAGAACCTATGGTTTTTTGTTTACACTTTGTCTCCCAGTAAAATGAATGGACCATAGTTTTTCTTTGAATTTAGTTGATACATAAAAGTTAATACAGAATACCTCGACTAGTCTTTTTATCAAAATGAAATCAATACATATAAACGAAATTGAAGCATTTTCTGTTTCTCAACACTAATCTCCAAAACGGCTGAATTTATTTAATTAAATTTATCTGGCAAATAGGTAATTTAATATAATTTTACCTAGGCTCCATATAATTATGCTTTTGACTAGGAGTTAAAGAGTAATTATAAGAATTAACAGCAACTTAACATTGAAGACTAGGTAGTAATGACATACTTGCAATTAAAAAATACAAAACACATAGTTAACACAAAAACAATTTTTTTTAGGCTACAAAGACGCAGGGTAGTAACTTGTCAATAAATACAAATTAACATTTCTTTGCTTGACAAGTGTGCTTTCTATTACCATTTATTTGACAGATGATATTTAACTGAGCATGCTTAAAAATATATGGTTGAAAAGTTTTTAATACCAATTTATAGAATTTGTTTTCAAATGTAAAAAATCTTAGACATCTACAACATTCCTGTTAAGAGTTTTGTAAAAATTTTCATTGTATAAATAAATATGAAACTGTTAGAACTCTACACTTGAATGAAATAGAACTTACTTATCTTTAGATTTTCTGCTACGGCTTCTGCTCCGGCTGCGAGACTTGCTACGACGTTTTTCTTTGTGGCGATCACGGCTTCGACTGCGTTCCCTTTCTTTTTCTCGGTCTCTGTGCCGTGTGATAAAGCCTTTGTACATATAACACAGGCGAGCGAGCAAACTAGTCAGAGCAAATTCGACTGCGTCACGTTAGGTTAATAGAGGACTCCTCTATGTAGGTTAGTATCGCAAACATATCAAATTCCTTGTTGTATTAGATTAAATATTTTTTAAGCACTATAAGTTTAAATGTGAAACATTTGGATGAAAAATGAAGACAGAAGTTTATTGTAACTAATTTTTTTTTGTTCTCAGTTATGTATTACCACCAATAATTTATTTTTTAATGCCTATAGTCTCATACAAGTTATTATTTTTTTAGTTGAAAACTCAACTTTTTTTATGCAAAGTTTCTATGATTGTTAGCACAGCTACAAGATTTTTACATACTTAAAATTATTATTTTTCCACAAAATTTACATTTTGCCAGCAATTATTTTTTGCTCTACTTATATATAGACATAGTATTGTACAAACTGTTGAATTTTAACTTAAAAATTACCATGTTGTTAATATACAAAATTATCAATGATTATTTGGATATTAATCTCAAAACTTTGATCATGAATATCTCAGTAACTATGACTTTCCGCGGCGGGGGAGTGGTATAGAGGGGTAGTCAGCGCCCCCCCCCCCCTCAACACTTATTTCAAGACACGAATTTCTAATGCAGCCCCAAATATATAACTAAACAAAAGTACCAGCAATACCTCTTAGAACGATGACGATCCCTGTCTCGATCTCTATCTCGGTCCCTCTCACGATCTCTCTCTCGATCCTTGTCTCTATCTCTATCACGTTCCCTGTCGGATTTTTCACGGTCCCTATCTGATTTCTCACGATCCCTGTCTTTATCACGCTCTCTATCCTTATCGCGGTCTCGGTCGCGATCCCTTGTCTTGTCCCGGTCACGATCCTTGTGACGATCACGATCCCGTGATCTCGACCGACTCCTGTCCCTATGGCGAGAACTCATCTCACTTTATTTTAAATTATCACTTTGTAATCTTCTTTTAAACAATTATCTACGTGGATAGTTATTATGCACTAATAATAAATACACTGTTCTATTACATCAAGAAATAATACGACAAAAAGCTTCAGTTGACACGAGACAAACAAAATGGAGGTGTTGTTAGTGCGAACTAGGACTGTTGATAAAATATCGATATATCGCTATTTTTATTAATAAATATCAATATTATTTTAGACAATATCGATTATTCAATATTAAAATTTAAATATCGGCTTTCGTTATTTTTTAATATATACATCATCATCTTACCCTTATCCCACCTAGGTTGAATCAATACACCGTATTTTCCATTTCTACTCTCATCTGTCAGATATCAGAATTCACACGTTTTACACACATGTCGGTACACCATGGGGTTTTGGTCCGTGCGAGTCGGACGTAACCCATCCTCCCCCCCGGGAGGGTGGCGTATCCATAAGGGATTTCCCCACGTTAATAAAAAAAAGGACTGTAACAAATCGCAGGCGCCGTCATTTTGGAGTAATTCTGCTGCGTTTTCAGATTTCCATGTAGTATAACTTTCGACTCGGTGAAGCTACTACGTTTTTTGAAGTTTCAGTAGAAGTCAAAGTCTCTCGATTATAAAATATTAGTGTAAAATCGTGACTGTGTATATAAAGGTGTTAAAACGAAAAAAAATAATGTCGGCCTATACCCGTCGAAAAGCCAAATCCAAATACAGAAATCGTATAGGGTTGAAGAGAGCATCTCAAAACCAATAAAACAGACAGACAGACAGACAGACAGACAAAAACTGAACGGGGTCGAGCAGATCACACAGACCTATATATACGTAAAATTATAATGTAGTGATTATTTGGTACGTCGATTTATTTCCTGAACCTGTTAAATGGACAACAGGTATAGCGTAGCAAGGTTTTGTTCCATATACCTCTGTTAACTGATCGCTCATCGATGTATTCTTTCCAAATTTCACGACAATGTATTCTTATAAGATACAAATGCATAAAAAAAAAGCATAAAAAGGTATAATACGAATATAATTGAATTGCCCGCTCAGTATTAACATCCTCACTTACTACTTTCGTCTGCATTAAATCATTTCTATTTAAATCACTTTCATCCGAGTCATATGAATTTAGTCTATTTAACAAACCGGTGCCCCGTGGTACGTCCGAAGAGTCGATCTCCATAGGGACCTAGAGATGCGTTCTATCTGGGCGTACGTAAAATCACTTACGATTAGTTATTTTGAAAAAACCGTGAATCAGCCCAGTCCGATGAAATAACGGCAGTGAACGATCAGTACCAGCCTGTCTCTCCAAAACAGAGCGTGTTTACGCCCACGTCCGCGTAACCACAGATCACACCGCAATGGTCTGGGAGTCAATCTCGCTCCCGCGCATCAGATTAGGCCCCCCATCGGCAGCGGCTCAAGTTTAGGTCCGTTCCCTCGGCGTGGAGCCCTTGGGTGCACTGCTCACGCAATACAGTGACACAAAGTCTTACATCACTGCGACAACATTGCACATTGTCCCCTCCATACACGTGCACGCACAACCGCTTACACATGACAGTGGAAGGGTTTTATTTTTTTCCCTTATCAAACTGAAAGAGTTTAGAAATTTATCCGATACGAAATATATATAAGAGTTGTTGAGGTATGTATGCCTGGTACACATATATGTTTCAACAATTCATATATGTATGAATAGTTAGCTCAGATAGGTCGTGAATTGCATGTATCAGGCAACAGCCCAAGCCGAGGTGTGCCATGCACCCTTGAGCTAGTTGTCAAACAGTATCGGCTGAGTGCTTTAAGCGCTCGCCTTAGTAGTCCGGTGAAGCTGTTAAGACCTTGCTAGGTCTATAGCGTAGTCAGTTCGAAAAAAAATTGAACTCCGAGACGCTAGGGATGCGATAGATTAAATAAAAATTAGTTTTTAGGTTATAAAATATCTATAATTATTATCGATATTAAACCAAGAATCGATCCAGTGGATTGGTATCTGAATCTATAATATCATGATTCAATTTTCTCTACTTAGATCAAATATAAATATAAAATTAGTCACAATTAGTTTAACTGACTCAAACATGGAGCAATTTTCAATTTAATTGAATACAAACACGATATGACATCACCTTTATCAATGCTTAAAAAATAAAAGAAATAATATAAGGATTTATTGCCTGCAAGATAACAAATGTCAAAATTTTATACGTAGAATTACAGATTTTAATTTCTTCGGTATTGTATCAGGTAATATTTATTATGCTATAACAGAGAAAATATAAAGTTTGTATAATAATTACAATAGATGGATAGTTATAATTAATATTTGTTTTTTCTTGTTAAACTGATTTCTCATTAGTTTAAGTATGACGAAATACCAGATATTAAGCAAAAGGTTTTACGTTACCTTATCATATTTTTTAGTTATCTTTTTTATATTTTATGTTTTTTCTAGATGTATACGGACAGTTTTTTTAAGATATCCTATCTTGGCAACATTGTTCGAGTTTTATATCGTTACTTTGTGCCTTACCACAAATAACAAAATGAATATTGTTTCGTTTTTATATTAAGTAGTAAGAACTGTAAACTATATAATTTTTAACTTTGTATATATACAAATGAAATTATTAAATTGAAATTATCTCTACTGTCAAATTTAGAAAATTATTAAAGTCTAAAACATCGATTATCATGTTTCATCTCTTTATTGAGATAAAAACTAAAAAAAATTAGAGTTCAATTTATACTTTCTTCTTCTACTTCTAGACTTCAATCTATTCGTGAATCGTCTTTAGAGACTACTCTACGATTTTTTTGGGAAGAATCTACATCTTTACGTAACAGATCTTGGGCGGTTAAAAGTCGATTATTTATTAGTTTTTTTAGAGTACCAGTTATTCTAGTATAGGTTTGAAAAGAACCTCCAAGTTTTAATAATCAATTTTAAAAATAAATAAATAAAATTGATTATAAAATTAACTAAAATTCCTCGCCATAACGCTTTTTTTGTACGCACAGGATGAAATTTAGGCTATATATTCACATCCACATAATTACGAAGGAAGTCCTTTTATAACCAATGATTTGGTGGATATATCATTAATTCATATAATCCTAAGAAACAAATTAAAAAATCGATTATTGAAGATGCCCCAGACAAGAAACGTAGTTCTTTAATGCTCTATCATAAAGTATAGAATGCGCTGACGTGCGAGCCCGACACATACAATGCATATTTAGTATGTAGGATTTAATTTCGAAAACTATTGTACATGTATCGCTTTTAGCAGCATTGAGGGATCGACACCAGTTTTTTTTAATTTAAAACTGATATATCACTTAAACGAAGCCAACTGAGCAAGATAAATTACTTTATAAAGTAGGTAGTATTCTAAATTAAAATTGAATAGCTACGTTAAGCTGCGATTTTAATAAGTTATTTATAAATACACTAGGATAACATTATAACAATATTACGTCATATTAGTGATAACTGATGCCATAGATTTCATTTTAAAGTCTGATTTACGAGTAATATATTCAAATTGTATGCCGCATGGTTACAGAACTCAATTACGCTAAGTTGTTTTACCACGCTTTACCAGGGCATCCAGTAACGGTTATTTAAGTAACATATTTATAAAACAAAAAATACTAAATTTAAATTAACGGTCAAACACGTTTTACATATAAAATTGATGTTCTACAAAGGAATGGTAAGGTAAAGCACAAGTGATATTGCTATCTCTGGTATTGTAAGCCTATAAACTATGGTAACCATTGTGGTGTTCAAAATAGTTAAATACACTTGTAATAATAGTTACAACCTTTGCAATGTAAATACTGTTAATATTTTAAAGTAATGAAATAAAACAATAGAATATACTTTCTCAATATATTTGAAAGATCAAAATACATTTCTTTTTAACAGTTCAATCATACCAAATTACATCTTAGAACAACATTATGTGTTAAAACTATTTGATAATTTTACTTAATAAAAACGTACACAAGTCTGCAACATATCCATAACAGCTTATAGCTCTAAACGAAATTAAAATAAAAAATAAGTGAATAAGGAAAATTGTATTTTTTGCTCTATAATTATACGGTGGTAATCGGCATTACCACATAACATGTTTACAGTACAAAATGACATATTATACAATGTAATGTAAATTTCCCATGAACAAACAGAAATTAAACTTATTTCTAATTACAATCATATTTAAATCTCCTTAACACTAAAATATATCTAGCACTTACAAGCTATGGATTTTGTCCGGACAAACAGTTCCCTATAGTCACTGTCCACATCACTAACTTTATTGTAAAAAAACTATGCATATACCCAATCTGTGGGATGAATTACCATTCTGAAGTTATATCCGGTTGTCAAATGCAATATTGTTCTCTTTAACTGCTACCTGGTGAGAAAAAATAAAAAGATAGTAATGTATATCAAAAGAATGGTAAACATTTTCCAAAGCTCGTTACAACATATGAATGCACATATTCTATAGTTGTATGATTATATTTTAAAATGAGCTAAATCCAATTTTAAGTGTTCTTATGTTTAATTTTTACATGTACAAAATGTGATCTTGAAAAATAACGGAATAAATTAAACACAGCTAAAATTGGATTTAGCTCATTTATAAATGTAACAACACAATGGCTATAAATATGGCGAAATCCAACATATAACTGTCCTCTACATTTGACTGTATTTATAAACAAAATGTTTTAGTGTAATTAATAGTTTTTTGATTGTAAATTGAGAAGTTCTTATTCAATATTAGTGGTATACACACTGTAACATGATTTTTTAAAAGTAAACAATAACAATGCATACCTAATTTTAGACCGGTGCTCCTGGACCACCTTTCTTGCCGATGAGAGATTTGTGTATGTGTGGGATAACACCACCACCAGCAATGGTGGCCTTAATCAGGCTATCCAGCTCTTCGTCACCTCTGATGGCTAATTGCAAGTGGCGCGGGGTGATACGTTTCACTTTCAAATCCTTTGAAGCGTTTCCCGCTAATTCTAAAACCTAAAAAAAAGGTTCTTTTATATATTGTTGAATCCTTATGTCGCTTACATATTCTATATTTTAATACACAGCTGAATTATTCATTTTTATACATCCATGTAAATAAGTCTTAAATACAAAATTTCTCTCACAATTTGTTGGTCGCTATCAATATATAATATTTATGCAAAGATTAGGCTCAAAAGGGTCTAAAACGTAGGGTCAGATTGTATAGAAATATTGGATTTGAAACGATAAACAAAAAACAATCGTCACTCAATCCAGCTTTCCCGCCAAAACGTAATCAATAGAAAAAATCTCTTAAACAACTCATTACTACAAACAACGATTAAAGAAAACAAAATATATAATCTAAAACGAGCATACATATGAAAAGTTTATAGGAAACGCTTAGAATTTCGAATTATAATTACGCTCCAGCGAATGCCCGCCATATTGGGCGACGCGTTCCTTACCTCGGCGGTTAGATATTCCAGAATAGCTGCAGAATATACTGCCGCCGTAGCACCAACACGACCATGACTTGTAGTCCTATTTTTGAGATGCCTGTGAATTCTTCCCACTGGGAACTGAAAAACGATCCAACAATGTATTTCCTATTTATTGTATTGATTCATTCCTCCGTACGAGGCGACCGCCGCCATACTTAAGAGGTCATACAAATTATTAAATTTTAAGAAATTATGTTACGAAACATGATACGTCACTGTAATAGTTTGTAAAATCATAAAATTAATTAAGATTACCGCACTACATACCTGTAAGCCTGCTCTGGCTGATCTCGATACAGCTTTCGCCTTGGCTTTACCAGAATCCTTGCCCGCTTTACCACCAGCCTAAAATTGATGAAAAAACCTATTATTTTTGCTCGTACGAAACTGAAACTTGGCCAGGAAGTGTATCACATTACTATCCACCGAAATCCACAATAAAACTACCACAACAATAACAGAATTTCACAAAATCTTGCAAAACTCACCATTTTGAAACGTGTAACACACTATGGCTACTACAGTGAACAACCAATACAGGAAGGCGCCAAGCCAAATTACTATACAAAAGATGGCTGCGGCGCGCCACTCACAAAGAACAGTGTTGTAAACCAATCGTACGTCGCCGGAAGTCGTCGAAAATACAAACAATTTGGTATTCATCCAATGAGCGCTCCCGAATTATGGCGGGCGAGTAAAGTGCTATAGTGCTGCCAAGCCTAATGTAGTGGTAATTTAAGAAAACTGTAGGTACTGTAATTCTTTATACGCAGTGTAATGAAATGTGTACATTTATTAAATATTGTTTTTCTTTAAAGATTTTAGTTTCACTAACTTTATTTTTAAAATGTTTCTAGAATATGTGAAATTATTTATACTTAAATTTATCATTAACATTTTAACAAATAATCATCTAAACGTTAATAAAATCATAAACATCTAATTCATTTTTTATATGTTAATGATATTATATGTCATATATTAGGTTCAGATTTAATAAACTCGGATAATACGAAAATAGTGCTTTAATTTTTATTAGACTTGCTGCATATATATATATATACTTGTACGATTATTAGTCTGTGGAACGTTTTACCTACTTTAGCAGTGTTGCAAGATTTGTTGGTAAATCAGAAAATTTTCTCGATTTTTATATATTTCACTAATTTATTTTCTAATTGCCATTTTTTATATATAACTGCTTTTAATAAATTATAATGCTATTGCTATACTCACCGCGTGACAAAAATTTTCAAATAATGACTTGAATTAAATGAACATGGTTGGAGTTTTTGACGGGATTTTAGTCTGTCATGTAGTGGATTTTATATTTTATTCATAATCTTGTGTTATTTGATTCTATATTTTGTAAAATTGGCGGTGTTTTACGTAATACAGTTCGGTTATTGTGCCCAAGTGAAGCGAATGGAAAATAATACTAAAACTCCCTGCAAAGTTCTAACAAGAGAGCCGACACGACACTTAAGACGAATATGGTTTAAAAAAAAAAACAAAAAAAAATGTTTTAATATGTAATATCATAGTATTTAATCATGTTTATCCGATTTTATATAGCTGATATAAGTGATAATTTATTTTGTTTATTTGAACGTGATAGGCTTTAGAAAAAGCATTTAGATTTTTTTTTTGTGAAAGTTAACCTGTCTAAAATAAGGCTACGATTGTATTAAGTACACTAAAATTATGAGTAATAGCTACCTACCATGATGAATGCTGATTTCGTACCTACTCGAAGGGAAATTGTATCGTAGTATTGCGTATTCAAAGATGTTAAATATCACACCTTTTATTCCAAAGTGTTTTGAATGTATATTAAAATAGAAAAAAAATACGAGACAATAAGAACTTGTCGTACATATTGATCTTACTCATACTCAGCTATTATTGTTTTATTACGACACGCTCTAATAGGGGCACTGGTTATAGAATTGGGAATCAGGATTATGTTGAACGGCTCTAGGGTCATAGGATATAGGATTTGATGGAATATATTCTCATTTGGGACTGTATAATGTTATCAGTAGTTTGTTTTTAGAAGTTTTATTTCTTTTGAAGCGTTGTGTGAAATCGTTCAATGCTCAACTTCAAACAGAATTGATTTGATTTTTGATAAACCGTTTCTTTTGAAATGTTATACACGCGATTTGTTTTAAAAATAATTATTATATTGTATAATTGGTGTATATTAATTACTCAGATTTTTATTCATAATTCTACGATTGGTTAAAACAGTTGAAATATGTAAAAATGTTCATTTTTATATTCACGCCAAAAATGCACGGGTAAGAGAATATGAAAAAAGAACTTCCAAGTGCACACCTTTTTGTAATCGAGTTATATCTATCTATACCATTGTTTCTGGATAATCCATTTTCACTGCATATAATCAAATAACTCAAGCATGACCAAGCATATTTTAAAATAATATCTTACATCTACCCATGTAACAGTTATAAGGCACACAAAAAATCCAGCTGCTGTGCCTTAGAACCAGCATTGACCCTCATATTATATAATATTATGTAATTAATAACCAACTAAGCTGTGGCTTATACATTTTTATTCTGATTTAAAAATGATGAAAATGAAAATGTCGTTTTTCTACTAAATAAATTTATTTGTACTCATGAAGACAAAGATAAACTCACTATCAAATAGTTAGGCTGTTTATGTCGGGGTCGGCTCGCTTGGGGTAGTACCACCCTCTCACAGAAAACCGACGTGAAGTAACAGTGCTTGCATTGATGGGTTTCGTTCGGTCAGTGAGAGTGCCGGAGGCCGATCTTCCCTCCCCTCCCAACCCCTCTCCTCGTCTCCTCCCCCAAACACAAGCTGGCAACGCATTAGCGACTCCCCTGGTGTTGTTAGTGTCTATGTACGGCGGTGATCATTTAACATCAGGTGACCCGCCTGTTCGTTTGCCTCCTATGATATATTTAAAAAAAAGAAACAAAGAAATATATCTTCCGTGGTGAATGTACATTTTACTCTATGATTGTACTGTTTTTGTATTATTAGAATTAGAATTTTATTCCCATACCTTAGTAATCAAAATACAATTACCCATCCTCCTCTTTTAAAATATCGGACAGATTTAGCCAACTGGGATTCCTTTAAATCAATACCTAGTCCTGCCATAAGTTCTGTTACAAATGAAAATGCATTTTTTTAAAATGAAGTAATGTAATATTATTAAAATGTATACCTACATATTTATTAATCTCAGCAAAAAATAAAAAATATTCTATTCGACTTTGGCTTTTATTATACAAGCCTTTAATCTGTTTGGCCACGAATCTATGGATTTGTGCACTGTTCCCAACAGAAATTTCGCCACTGCTTACTGCAAAAATTTTTTAAGAGACTCAATGTCACGGTGTCGTTTAAAGCAGGCCATGTTCTCTAAAACTGATCATAATTTGAAGTCTAAAGGGTTGAGGTCTGGGCTAGATGAGGGCCAATCTTCAACTTTTATAAAGTCCAGAACGTTGGTTTCAAACCAGGCTTGGTTCGTTCGTGCCATGTGACCAGGTGCAAAGTCCTGCTGTGAAGTTTACGGTATATTTGAACAAAAGTGTATTGCTGATTTGGTGAATTTTTCACTTCTTTTTTACAAAAATGTAGTTTTATGACGTCTTGATAAGACACGCCCCACTAAACCATCACTGACGCAGCATGATGACCACGTTGTATCTTTCCAACCGCTTGAACAGCTTCTTTAGAACTGTGAGCGTACACTTTATCATTTTGTTTATTGTAGTGTTCTTCAATCGTGAAAATTTTTTCATCGGTAAAGAGGATATTTCTGTGCCTTTCACGTGCGTATCGCGACACGTGGTTTTGATCGATCCACTCTCTTTAATTGTAAAGATTGATTTAGGGCTGTATATCGACGATAAGCACCGAGCTTCAGGTCTTGTTTTATAATACGCGACAGAGTCCTAGCGGGAATCTTCATTTCTCACGATAAGATTTTTTGCTTCCTAATTGGATTTCGACGAATTCTGGCTTTAATAGTATTAACAGCCTTTGTAGTTCTAATAGCACGCGGCCGCCCCGATCTTTTCTGTCCTTCGATAGAGGAAGTGTTGTTGTGTCTGTTGATAGTACGATATATGAACATACGGCTGATACCAAGCTTTTGAAGTGTCTGGAATATCACCGACGGCTCCATACCCAATTTGTGCGAGGCGATCACTGCGATCCTATTTTCTTTAACACCCCATTCCATATTGTAATTTGATAATGAACACGAAAACATATGTGAAATGGCGCAAAATCGAAAGAAGTAAAAATAATATACGTGTTCCAAATTCGAAATAATTAAAAAGTTGAATAAATAAAAGTTTTTATGTAACAGTATTTATGGCCAGACTAATTAGTTCATGCCTTAATTTCTCCTCTGCCTCGTGTCAATTCCAATAAATGCATTGTTTTGTATGAAAAGCTTGTAGAGACCCTCATATCTGCTGCAGCCGACATGTTTCCATTAAAAAAACATCATCTCCTCCTTGGTGGGACGCTGAATGTTCTACATTAGTTAAACTACGCAAAGAAGCTGAAGTAATATATAACAATAATATCACATTTGAAAATTATATGAACTATAAGAAAACACCTGCACAAGCTAGTAAGTTGTTTAAAAATAAAAATAAAGAATCGTGGAAAAATAATTCCCTAAATATTGCTCCACGTACACGATCTTCTGTTATTTGGAAAAATATAAAATCCTTCCGGACTTGCAGATCTAAAGGGCAGAACCTGCCCTTTAGATTTATGAGATTTATGCTCAAAGCTCTAAGGAAGCTTCCCAATTAGTTGACAGAGTGCAACGTGGGCACTTCAGTGATGGTACGGTGGGGTATTAGCTATGAAGGAGTGACTAAGCTATACTTTTGTGAGAAAGGTATCAAAACATCGGCATAAGTGTATCAATATACCATTCTTGAGAAGGCAGTGAAGCCCCTTAACAACATCATGTTCAATAACCAAGAATGGTCCTTCCAGCAAGACTCGGCGCTGGATCATAATGCTCGATCAACGATTTCTTAGTTTCGAACGTTTCGGACTTCATCAGAAGTGAAGACTGGCCGTCGTCTAGTCCCGATCTTAATCCGCTGGATTATGATTTATGGTCAGTTTTAGAGAGTACGGCTTGCTCTAATCGTCATGATAATTTGGAGTACAAACAATCCGTACAATTGGCAGTGAAAAATTTTGCAATAGATCATTTTTTTCTTTGTTTCAGTATTTATGGCCAGACTAGGTATGTATAGAAGATTATTTTGTAAGTTTTCATTTTTCGCACTTCACGGTGCAATCTATTTACATGATTCCATCATCCACTTGTCAGAAAATCCTTCGTTTAATTCTGTTTATAAATAAATTTCTATAGAAGCCATGATAATTTGGAGTCCCTAAAACAATCCGTACGATTGGCAGTGAAGAATTTTTCCATGGAAAGAGTGCGGCGTGCTTCTATTGATAACTGGATTTAACGTTTAAAGGACTGTATTGCAGCCAATGGATACCACTTCGAATAAGCTTTTTATATTTTAAATTGTTTTATATTTATCTATTAAACTAACACACTGTAAAATAAAAGTAATAAATGTTATTTGTAATAGAAAAAAAAATTTTTTTTTCAGTATTTATGGCAAGAATAGGAATATCACCTGTAAAGACCTCAGCAATGCAACTCCTCAACTAAAATCGGCTCTTTTCTATCTAAATAACTGGTTAGAAGATCATGGCTTATCTGTAACATCAGAAAAAGTAATGTAGTTGTTTTCTCAAGAAAAAGAGCCATTCCTGATCTTCAACGATACATAAGTGACTTTCCCATTCCTTCCAGTAATTCTGTTAAATTTTTAGGTCTATTTCTAGACAACAAGCATACTTATATACCTCATTTGAATTATTTAATAAATAAAGTAGAAAAGAATATAAATATTATGCGGGCTCATTCTGGCGTATGGTGGGGCGCTCATCCATACAGCCAAAAATTACTATATAACGCCATCATCCGACGTTATTTTGATTCAGGCTTATTTCTGTTTGAACCGTGTAGCAAAACCCTATTAAATAAATTAGATAAGTTACAGTCCAAATGTTTAAGAATATTTACTGGTGCTATGAAATCATCCCCGCGGTATTTGCTCTTCAAGTGAAATGCCTTGATCCTCCATTATACCTTCGTAAACAGTTCCTTTCCGACTGGTTCTTGTATAAATCCCTGTATCCATCTAACCATCCTCTAATTCCTAAATTAAGTACTCTTTCTCAAATAATTCATTCATCCAGATACTGAGCCCATAAAAATCCTCCCTTTGTGATAAAAGACTTGACGAAATTCCTTTATCAGTGGATAATATCCACCGATATCCTCTTAATCCCATTTTTACCACAAAGTACACGTTTGCCTTGTTTTATACATCGAAAATTATATTTAACTTTAATGTAGACAAAAATAATCCTTGTGCAAATCAACTGCTTAAAACTATAATAAATAATGAATGGAGCAACTGGCTCATTATATTTACCGATGGATCCCAAGTAGCTGATAATGCTGGGGCTGCTGTGTGGATTCCAAAATATAAATTATCCTGATTTTAATTTATTATTATTAAATGTCTTTATATATCGTCTGTATTTTCAGCTGAGTCTATAGCACTTTTTGAAGCGGTAGCGTATGTGGAGGCTCACAAGTTAAATAGAACAATATTTTTTTCTGATTGTATAAGTTGTTTGCAGGACGTTTCTAAATTTCCAATTCGTTCCAAGTCAAACTTTCCAATCAATTTAAAGACCAGAGAACTATTATTCAACTGTCACTGTCTTGGCTTAGATGTAGTTTTAGCATGGATCCTTGGCCATTGTGGGATTGTGGGAAACGAAACTGTTGATGTTCATGCCAAAAATGCAACTAGGTATGGGTAAGAAATTTATAATAAGTCATTTCCTCAAGATTTGTATTCACTTGCGAAACCCTTTTTTTTTTTAACGTGGAGAGAAAATAAAACTCCACGGCAAACCGTACGCCGCACTATAGGAGTGTCGCGGGGGAGCGTGAGCAAGCTCCGCGACGCCCCCGGCGGCAGGCGCTTTCACGCCACTCCCGGCTGAGGCAGCCCGGATGCGAAACTGCCTCCCAGCCCGCCGAGCCCGTGCAATGGGAGGTCAGGGCCCCCGCCCCTTCCCCCCTGGGTTCAGCCGGCAACAGAGAGGAAATCCCCTGAGTCGCCGCACCGCCATTGATTTTATAACGAGGTTTTCTCCTCATCCGCCATAGCCTCCCCGAGGTCCACTCCGTCCTAAGCTACCCTATCTCCCCTCCCCCATCCCTCGATCCTAACCCTACCCTACCTACCTACACAACCCTATGCCCACCTATCCCTTATACTTGCCTACCGACAAAGTAGGTAGGCAAGCTAGAGATTACCTAACCAACTTCCCCCCATTCGCCCACCCTATAATCCCTAACCCTACCTACCTACACCCTACGCCCGCCTAACCCCTGATCTTGCCTACTTACGTGGTAAGTAGGCAAGCCAGAGGTTCCTATCCTGTCCCCCCCCATACCTACGTAGCCTACGTGGGAGGCTCCCTCAGGGCGGCCTCTGGTGGAATTCGCCTCCTCCTCTCCTTCTCCTTCTCCCGCGTCCGGTTCTACTTGCGAAACCCAAACTGACTCAAACATGGTAAAATCGATGGGATAACGCTGATCCACATAAGGCTAAACATTATACGAGTATTCGACCTACAATTCCCACGAAGCCTTGGTTTTTTTAATTCAAAGATGCCCAGAAGTGGGTTGTCTTCTACTGTTATTCGCCTGTGTCTTGGTCATGTATGGATAATAATATAATAATAATAATATATAATAAACTTTAAGGTAACGCAATAACTAACAGTAATTATTATGTTAATATATATTTATCTAAGGCACGATGTCTGTAAGTGTTGTGTTTGTCTTTGTGTATTTCAGTGGCCTAATCTGGAAGAATGATATTATACAATTATAAAATTTAAAGTATTAAATTTATTTCAGTATTAAATAGGTAGTAACCTATGATGCGACTCTCCCATGAATGACTTGACACTGGTAGAATGCGTATTTATTAAACTCCAATATTAAAAAGTTGTAGTTAGTGACATTGGATGTTCGAGGTAATCTCTGGTACTACTGATTCGATTTTGAAAATTCTTTCACTGTTAGAAAAGTATATTCGACTTCTTTTTTTTTGTTACATATATATTTTCAATAATTGGTCACGAAAAATGTAATTAAAATTAGCAAAATTCTATAATATGACGTGCGCTGCTTGAACGGTTATAAAAGAATAAATTCTATGGCAAAAATATTCGATACTTTTACAAAGAAGTCTGCGACGCCATATATATCTAAGTTTAATATCTCAGTCAACAAGATAATGGGCTATATGTCAAAAGTAAAATAAATTTGACAAGATTAAGTTTGGGTGCAGATTTCACGTATACTTACAAATTCTTATAGAACAAACAACTAAATTGGACCCGATTGGTGATGCTGCAAACGGATGCTAGGCTTATTTTGAAAGATTTCTCACATAGCAACTGGGTATAGTGAGTTCCTGAATAGTTTGGATTCACAATTGAGAACTGCAGGTGTCGCTGTATTCGGGTATTAGTTATTTTAAGATTTTTGCGTTTAAAAATATAATTGAAACCGGTAGTAACCTACTTGGTGCAGATATAGTTGTACAGGTCAAGCTAGTTATTAAATAAAACCAAAGATCTGATTTATTTATTTAATATTGAAAAATATACAGTTTGGTAGCAAAATCACAGATATTTACATTGTTATTTTAAGTAGAATTTAATAGACGACAAAGGAATACTAAATGTTTTGTTGTTACTTTGCAAATCATAATAAAAAATTAAAATTAAAAATGTGGCCGACAGAAAAAAATAGTTTGACTATCTGCATATATTCGCCACGAATTGTAATAAAGGGCATAGTTATTTAAGAATTGTTTTTTTTTCTTAAGTCTAAGGCTAAGCTATAAATCTCCTGTTATTAAAAAGTTGGCAGTGCGATGAGCCAAATATTTTTGTAGGCTTTTTGAAGCACTTACGAGTCATCAACAACCTCGTCGCAGCGGTCCTCGAGCTCGTACTGTAACAGAAACGATGTTGGTTTTTATATATTTCTAAATGTAACAGATCTGTTTCGAGACATCGGTAATTATTGGAAAATAACGCTTCTAAGTTTAGTTTGTAATTTTAAAATCCTCTGGATTCTACAGATTTTTTTTTCCAACTGTCTACACCTTACGCCAATAGGCCACCTTACAGGTCTTTACAGCTTCACCGGACTAAGACGAGCGCTTAAGGCACATCGCCGCGCTTGACAAAAAGCTCAAGGGTGCCAGAGTGGCCGAAACTCGGCTTGGTTTGTTGCGTGCAAATACAACTTCACATATCTGTCTAAGCCAAACAAAGCTAGCTATTCAAACATATAAGAATTCCTGCGACACATATGTGTACTAGCATGTGAGCCTCATGAATTCAAAATTCTATTGATGATATTGGTATTGAAAGCAGTGTCGTAGCTTTTCTTAAGGTGGGCCCCATATCAGAATTTCTTGTGGGGATATGTGTAACTTCTTACCGTTGTATATAATATATAGTCATGTGTCCTTATAGAACAAACAACTAAATTGGACCCGATTGGTGATGCTGCAAACGGATGCTAGGCTTATTTTGAAAGATTTCTCACATAGCAACTGGGTATAGTGAGTTCCTGAATAGTTTGGATTCACAATTGAGAACTGCAGGTGTCGCTGTATTCGGGTATTAGTTATTTTAAGATTTTTGCGTTTAAAAATATAATTGAAACCGGTAGTAACCTACTTGGTGCAGATATAGTTGTACAGGTCAAGCTAGTTATTAAATAAAACCAAAGATCTGATTTATTTATTTAATATTGAAAAATATACAGTTTGGTAGCAAAATCACAGATATTTACATTGTTATTTTAAGTAGAATTTAATAGACGACAAAGGAATACTAAATGTTTTGTTGTTACTTTGCAAATCATAATAAAAAATTAAAATTAAAAATGTGGCCGACAGAAAAAAATAGTTTGACTATCTGCATATATTCGCCACGAATTGTAATAAAGGGCATAGTTATTTAAGAATTGTTTTTTTTTCTTAAGTCTAAGGCTAAGCTATAAATCTCCTGTTATTAAAAAGTTGGCAGTGCGATGAGCCAAATATTTTTGTAGGCTTTTTGAAGCACTTACGAGTCATCAACAACCTCGTCGCAGCGGTCCTCGAGCTCGTACTGTAACAGAAACGATGTTGGTTTTTATATATTTCTAAATGTAACAGATCTGTTTCGAGACATCGGTAATTATTGGAAAATAACGCTTCTAAGTTTAGTTTGTAATTTTAAAATCCTCTGGATTCTACAGATTTTTTTTTCCAACTGTCTACACCTTACGCCAATAGGCCACCTTACAGGTCTTTACAGCTTCACCGGACTAAGACGAGCGCTTAAGGCACATCGCCGCTTGCCAGCGTGGCCGAAACTCGGCTTGGTATGTTGCCTGCAGATACAACTGCACATATCTGTCTAAGCTGAACAAAGCTAGCTATTCAAACATATAAGAATTCCTGCGACACATCCTATGTGTACTGGCATGTGAGCCTCATGAATTCAAAATTCTACTGATGATATTGGTATTGAAAGCAGTGTCGTAGCTTTTCTTAAGGTGGGCCCCATATCAGAATTTCTTGTGGGGATATGTGTAACTTCTTACCGTTGTATATAATATATAGTCATGTGTCATTAGTCGATTCTGGTTCTAAATCAATTAGAATAATAAGTGCTTAATATTTGACCTAATTATCTAGAGAAAAACAAAACTGAACATTAGGTGATTTACACAAAAAAGAACTGGCGTAATAAATGAATAACGCAGTTCGGCCTGCGTGCCGCATCTTGACCCGCGCCCTCTTACTGTCGTTCGACCGTGCGGCATTCCGACGCTAAGCAGTTACGCTATGATTAACCTTGAAAAGCGCCCCTTTAATTTTGTTCTTTGAACCTAGGTGTTTATTTTTTGACGTTTAAAAGTAGCGTTCCCATACTTGTAAAAGTTTTAGAATGAACTTTAAGTAAGGTTTTGTTTGTTGTTTATTATTATTTTATATGTTAAATGTGACTATGAATTGAAGGGTGTCACCCTTTAATCATTCACACCTGGTATAATATGAAATAAAAGAAAGTAAGTACAAAACACGGCCGTAGCTGGAGGGGGCATTGTGGGGCAATGCTCTACCTTAAAAATTCCAAAAACTAAGATAAATTATTATAATTAAATAGTTTGTTCATAGTTTGAGATAAAAAATAATGTAGCGATAGGTACCTATCTAAACTTTTCCGAGCATACCACAGTTTGTGACATTCGAGGCCAGATCAATTATGATATTTTTTTTACTTCCGCCCTACCTGTAATTAGTGCTGCCCTACGTCTAATTCGACTCTAGCTACAGCCCTGGTACAAAACCAAATGTTGCTGAACAAGCGTGAATGTATTTATATGTATGTGTAGGTTTTAAGTGTAGCTTGATAATATTATCTTTTGATTTTTTTAAATGTCAGTAATAATCTACTAGAACAGTGGTCGTCAAACCACGGCTTGCAAGACGCACGTAACTTTTCCAAAAAACCTTTAGTACAGACATGAAATATTATGTATTAATTTGCCTTATAAGAAACAAGTCGTTTTTGAAATGCAAGCCTACGGAATAGAGGCACATTATTACAAAGCGGCTAGTCGCCCACAAAAAAGCATACAATTATTTAACAAAGGCAAGCTTGAGAGTGTATTTTTAATTATTTTCAAAACTTGAGTTAAAAAAGCCTGTTTGAATAAATTTCAGTTTTGTCTTCGAGATATATAAAAATTCAGTGTCATGTCATGTTTGTTCACAATGAACTCCGAAACCATCCAACCAATCTTCATGAAACGTTGCCATTTATGTATAGTTTGGTCGAACTTGAGAGATAGGATAATTTATATTTCGATTAATGGCCTCAATATTTTTAAATTACAAATTAAATCATTGTCAATGTTGATTATTATTATTAATTGTAAGTTTCATAAGTCTCAAACAGATGGCGCTTTAAATTAGTTTATTGACAGAAAACTGTAGGACCTACTGTTATTCATATCTCATAGATAGGGACACGTTATAATTTTTTTTTGCAACTATAGTTTATTTTATGGTGCATGTGTTTTGATAATCTATTTACTACGTCGCTTTTATATATAGTCTATTTGAATTTTAATTGAATAGCTGAGCCACAGCAAAGCGTGGCCGGGTCAGTCAGTGGTCAGGTAGCCGGACTTGAGGAGATGGGTCGGGGGGCCCATCTCCTCATTGCACAGGTCCGGCGGAGGAGGGGGGACAGCCGGTGTGCACCCGGTCTGTCCCTCTATAGGTAGGAGCCCGGCGGCCACCTTCCGCCGGGCGGACCGTGGGGGCGGCTCTACAAGGTTGATTAGCTTGAACGATCCCTTGCCGCTCCCACAAAACGGTCACAGTCGGACATAACTCACCCTCTCCCCCGGGAGGGTGGCGTATGCATAAGGGATTTCCCCACGTTAAAAAAAAAGGTAGTGTTATTGATATTTGTCTGTTTTGTATGAGATGTTTACAATAAGACTGGTTGATAAATGTAAAAGGTGATATACCTCGTCGAGCTGCAGACACTTGCCCCACTCGGCGAGCGTGATGCGGTGGTCCTCGTCGGCGTCGCACTTGTCGAGGAAGGGCGCGATGCAGTGCTCGAGCGACATGAGCGGCGCGCGGATCGGGAACAGCTCGTGCCGCGACACGAAGCGGTCGTTGTCGTGCGTGTCGAGGTCGCACCACTTCCAGATCGCGGCGTTCGTCCAGCGCCGCGTCAGGTTGGACTCCGCCTCGCGCTCCATGCGCAGGTAGTGCGGCGTGAGCTCGCGGCGCTCCGCCAGGTCGCGCATTATGTTGAACAGCCAGTCGCGCATGCGCCGCGGGAAGTCGGACATCTCGTTCTCGGAGCACTCCGGCATCTCCCGGCACGTGCCGTAGTACTCGATCTGCACGTGGTGGTACTGCGCTCCGCGGCACAGCTCCGAGTGGTCCAGGCACAGGCAGCGCTGGCGGTACACCTCGCAGTCCGACGACCACGTCTCGTTGAAGTTTGTGCACACCTGAGTTATTATTATTACAAAAAGATTTTAATGCTATTCCCGGTGTGCCAAAAACAAAATGAAAACTAAAACGCACGACAAAATTTATCTTTATACTTCGGCCAAATGAGGCAGGAATTATAACCTTTGTATTATTTTGATGTATAAACTAAACTACTACTATATACTATACTAGCGACCCGCCCCAGCTTCGCACGGGTGAAATGTAGATACCTACTAACATGGGGCAGTGGGGAGTGATTAATAATATTATGATTAGTCTATACTACAGAATGTCTTTCGGAATAATACTGTATTGTATAAAATAACTTGGTAAATAACACTTTTATTTTATAACAAGATAAAAGTAATTACTGTGTGATAAATAAAATGTAAAATGATAAAAGCCAGGAACTATTAATAAGGTTATATAAATAAATAAGGTTATATCACAAAGTTTTATTACACGGTATCCGAACTCGCTATCAACTAAACAATCATCATTTTATAAATCAGTACTGTAGCAGAGTGAACTCAGCTCGTCTCTTGCAGTAATATAATATTTCTATATAACACGGACAGAAGAATTATATATATAATGATGATATTACACCCACCTTGCGTCTAGAATCGGTCTCGTAAGGGCACTCCTTGATACAGTTACATACAGCATCACCGTGTTCATTGATCTCACAGACTTATAGTAGATATGGTTTCGTTGAAATTCTTTAACGCGATACTGGCAATTAAAGTGTTTTGTTTAAGTAAGTTAACTAATTTCTTATTATTACTATTTAGAGTTTGAATAGCGTTATCATATCTAAGTCCATCGTTTTCATCCAAAGTGCCAATGACATGTTTAAAAATGGTACCGACGCCGGATATCCATGCGGATCTTTTTGATAGTAAGGGTAATAAGTGCGATATAGAATTATAGTCTTTAACTTTCTTATAGTATTTCCGAAAAGACTAAATACAAGGCTTCTGAAGTCATGGTTACAAAATAAAAATATTAATATTAATTTGACTTAAATGCTACGTGGTTACTGCTAATTTGATTTCATCATAGTGATGACGAAAGTGTCGCCTGTTAATTACGACGGAGAGTGTGTTGTTACCGTGAATTTTCACGACACGGTATGGTCCTTTCCAAACCGGGGATAAGGCTTTTCTTAACCTTAAATGGTTTTTAATAAATACAAAGTCACCTACTTTGTATTTTTTGTTTTTGGTTTTTTGGTCATAATATTGTTTCGAGATACCTTTACTTTTTAAAATGTTCTCAATAGCCTTCTGTCGTGAATAATTTAATCTGTGTTGTAGAATACGAATATAATCGTGATACGTGACGTCAGGGGCGTTTTCATACACCGAGTTAGGAATGAATGGTTTATGACCATATACTAACTCATAGGGAGTGAAATTGGTTGTAGTATGGGTACTCGTGTTATATGAATACATTGCTGTATACACATAACGGGGCCAATTAGTTTGATTTTCATCGACAAAGGATTTTAAATACTCTTTTAGAGTTGAGTGGCTCCTTTCCAAAGCACCCTGAGTCTGGGGGTGATAAGGAGTTGACCACAATTGTTTTATTTTGAAGAAACTGCAGGTTTGTTTGAACAAGTCGGCTGTAAAATTAGTGCCTTGGTCAGTTAAAATAAACTTTGGGATTCCGAAGAGCGAAATAAAGTGGACAAGACATTCACAACTTTCCTCGGCAGTTGCGCTGGATATGGGATAAGCAGCTGAGAATTTAGTTAAATCGTCTTGTAGAGTGAGGATGTGTTTGAGTTTAGTGTTGCCAGATTCTGGTAATGGTCCAACAATATCTAGGGAAATGCGTTCAAAAGGTTGTGTGGAAGTGCTTGTGATTTGCATAGGAGCTCGGTTGGTTTTCCTTAGAGCTTTATTCGTTTGACATAATCCGCATTTCTTAACATATTGTTCAACATCGGTTCTCATATTTTTCCAGTAGAATCTTTCCTGAATACGTTTTAACATTCGAACTGAACCTAAATGGCCAGCAATAGGTAGGTCATGGTTTTCTTTTAATATTTTTATGACTTCCGACGGTGTGGGATAGATCAAACTGTTTTTATAAATATTAATAGAAATTTTTGTGTTGTTAAAAAGATATAAGAGTATGCTGCAAATTTTAATAGGTTGTGGCGTTCCGCCCTTTATTAATAGCATACCTAAATATTTTATTGTAATATCAATTATACCTATATACCTAAATATTTTATTGTAATATCAATTATACCTATATACCTAAATATTTTATTGTAATATCAATTATACCTATATACCTAAATATTTTATTGTAATATCAATTATACCTATATACCTAAATATTTTATTGTAATATCAATTATACCTATATACCTAAATATTTTATTGTAATATCAATTATACCTATATACCTAAATATTTTATTGTAATAAATTTAGCATATAAGACCGGCAACGTTGCTGGCGATAAGGCACCCAAAAGACCTGTAGCCGGGTGCCTAAAAATGTGAAAAACCTACGCGCTGCCCAGATCTGTCATTATCACCCGGGACGCGTAGGACCTTAGCGTAAGACAACATATAATATTATATTATTACATTTTGTACAGTGTGCTACAATCACATCAATATAAAGGAGAGTCAGTAGAACCTTCTGTATTTTATTTCGCTCCACAATCGACACGGACCCTCGAGACCAACCAAACGCCAAATTATTATTAACCGAATGAGCTTTATTTCATGTTGTACGCCGGAAACTAACTCTGATGTTAGACAAGTTAGTAATATTCACTTGTATGCATCTCTTAAACTTTGCCGTAGTTTAAAACAGGGCTGGATTCGCACGTGCCCGGAACAAATCGGGATTATTTCGGTTTGGCACAAAGAAGCAAAATATAGATTGTTCTAAATAATTCTATAGCGTTTACGTTGGTGTACAGTCTAGGAGTGTAAAGAGTTGTGACAAAATATACCAGACTAGCTATTACTCGTGACGGTATTTGCTTACTTTTAATTTGAAAGCATACTTTGTTTACAGAATTTATTTATAAACGATGTTATCCGTTTATTTCCTCTGTCCTGCACATGCGCGCTACATCTGTTGCCCCACTTTTGCAAGGCAAGAAAGCACATCGCTAAACGGTAAGCGTTATATGTCTTCCAATGTGAAGGGAAAAGAAATCGAACTTTATCCAAAAATTTTTCTTGATAATATGAAAGCTCGTCAATGGCTACTAAACAAAAAAAAAACAAAACACTTGAGAAACGTAGGTGAACTACTTAACTATTTTGTCTCTGTCTATATTATATTATATAGAAGATATATACCCAAGATAACAAATAAGAATATTAGATTGGCGCTACTGTCAGAATGTAGCGTGGCTCTATCAACTGACTCGTCCTTCCCATTTCGGTGGTTGCTATTTGTTCAAGACTATATCGACCAATCTTTTTGTTTTGGCAACCAATCTTGTAATTGATTATTACTCTCATTGTCGAGTACGTAATGATTTACAAGTTTCTTGTGATCATTTCAATGAAATAACAATATGGTGGCCGTCTTGTTAGAAATTTCTGGGGAGTTTTTGTGGCAAGTCAGAATCCATGCTCCGTGGTATTATTTACGATCCACTTGTGCACAATAACCAAACTATATTACATAAAACACCACCAATACTACATATATAGAGCCAAATAACACAAGATTATGAATAAAATATAAAGTCCCCAACATGACATTCCAAGATCCCTCCAATAATTCATCGACTATTCTTATTTGTTGTATAATTATTATATATTTTTCTTTTTAATTGGTAATTATAAATTTTGCCATGGTCATGTGTCTTGTATAAAATTAACTTATTAAAATGTAAAGCAGCTCGACATTTTCCTTTTCTTTGCGTCCCCATCCCATACATAAATGTATTCACTATTATTTCTATATTTTAATTAGAATAAATTGAAGTTAACTTAGATAAAAGTTTATATAAATAAAGTTACATATCAATCTGTAAATAATGTAATAAAATACTAAGATAAAAATATTGTGTCATTGAATAAGTGATAAACTTTTAACTTTGAGAATACTCAAATAATGTATGTGTTAACATGTGGATTAAATAGGTCATCCTTGTTTCAATCTATATAAAATGTATATTATATCACTGAGTTCATATAACTAGATCATGTCTCTGTTAAACAAGAAGAAAACAAGAAAAATGATATGGCACACCTAGTTGATTAATTTATGAGTGTCGAAGCTCTCCGCGATCGATTATTAGAACATTGGTATCAAAAACAGTATAAAACAAAATAGTTTCTTTATATAGTTTAGCGTTTCACCACAATTTCAGCTGGTGTTATATGAAGATGTGCTCCAAAATGGTAAACACACTAAGCCTAGAGGGAGACGCTTTTCAGTTCTACCTTTGAAACTCACCCATAGGTAGTTGGCGTTAAATTTTCACCTTGA
>MU161392.1:26437-44618 GCA_015888305.1 Antheraea pernyi | reverse complement strand
AAGATGGGTGAAAATCATATAACCAGAAATGTATTAAGTATGAAGGTGGACGAATATGCCAGTAAACGAAGATTAAATAGGGAGGGATTGTGTAAAGAATCATATGGTTTGAATACTGAGTCAACAGTTTATAGAAGAGAATGAAAAAGGCTACCATTTTGTGCCGATCCAACTAAAGTGAGATAAGGTTAAATAAGAATTAACAAGATATCGGAAAATCCGCGTACTTACCTAATAATCTTATGTAAACTTCGTCCTCGCATCGATCACCGAAACTCGGACAAGTAGACTCACAGTCTCCTAGAACTAATAACAATTGCAAATAGCGACAAGGAAGCGAAATATTGTAATACGGAAGAATTAGATATTCGTTTAGCGTACAGACTGTTCGCTGCCGATTAACCGTTTACGAATTTGTCGGCTAAGATGTATGAGGCGTCAATTGGGAACTATTCAACGAGCGTGTAAAGAATTAAAGCACTGCTGGTCGCGGTATAAGACCCGGACGTAGCTCAATTTTAAATTATATGGATTGTATTTTTTTATTCAAATTTATTGTATCATTTTTCTAAAATACTACTGCGTGTACGTACTCTTATAATAATACTCATCCTTATAAATTGCTCAAATATCCGCTATTTATAATATAAAATGGCAAATATTATAATTGACTGTATATAATTCAAGTATTATGGTCAGTACGGTCGTATGACGTTATAATTATTTTTTTCGATGTCGAAGTCGCGCTAGTATATGATCAATCACATTTATTTAATACATCGCTTTTCTCAGCTCGTTATGATCATAGTAACATTGATTGCACCTGAAATAAAATTAGTATACCCCATATTATTAGCTTGTTAAATAAAAACCGCAATAATCCTTGCCATACTTTTATTTATATTAGACTAACTGACCCGTGCAACTTCATCTGCATGGAATTGGTTATATAATTATTTACGACATCACATTAGAAACCTAAAAAATAACAGTATTTCTCCACTATTTAATGTGTGTTATTATACATATAAACCTTCCTCTTCAATCACTATCTATTAAAAAAACCGCATCAAAATCCGTTGCGTAGTTTTAAAGATTTAAGCATACGTAGAGATATAGGGACAGAGAAAGCGACTTTGTTTTATACTATGTAGTGATATTAAAAAAAAAAACAAAATAAATTACCTAACATAAAAAGCGTATTTTATTAAACTACATTGGCGATAATGTTGGATTAAAAGTAATGGGTAATATTTTCTAAATTATAGCGTTGACCTTACTTGTCGCGTCGCGTTAACGTTAAAGTAATTATTTGTTACTCTGTCACTACCTTTCCAGTACGGAATATTAATTCTACTACAATATATAGTAAGTTATTATACAGTTTTAAATACAGGAGTACCACTGCCACACCTATATATGTTACAGGGCGTTTACGATGAAGTGTGTGGTTGATTTTATGCGATGGGATTTGACGTTGTAACTTGCACATCACGACAAATCCGTCATAATGTTTGTTTGTTTTGTTATGTTTGTGTGTATGTTATGCTACTGAGAGGTTTTTATATAATTTATAGTAGTTAGCGATTGAACACAAACTTATCTGATATCAAACAACGATATAATTTAGGACGTCAATGTAGACCTAACAAGTGCAGCTGTCGGAACACACCTGTAACTACTTGGTGACAGGTTTTCAACTTGAGGGTGGTGACTAGTCAAGCGGGCTTAGAAAAAGCCCTATTCAAATATATAACTTCAGATTGGTGACTAGCCAAGTGGGCCCAGAAAAAAGCCCTATTCAAATATATAACTTTAGGTTGGTGACTAGCCAAGCGGGCTTAGAAAAGCCCTATTCAAATATACAACTTCAGGTTGGTGACTAGCCAAGATAGCTTAGAAAAAGCCCTATTCAAATATACAACTTCAGGTTGGTGACTAGCCAAGCGAGCTTAGAAAAAGCCCTATTCAAATATACAATTTCAGGTTGGTGACTAGCCAAGCGGGCTTAGGAAAAGCCCTATTCAAATATACAACTTCAGGTTGGTGACTAACCAAGCGGGTTTAGAAAAAGCCCTATTCAAATATACAACTTCAGGTTGGTGACTAGCCAAGCGCGTTTAGAAAAAGCCCTATTCAAATATACGACTTCAGGTTGGTGACTAGCCAAGCGGGTTTAGGAAAAGCCCTATTCAAATATACAACTTCAGGTTGGTGACTAGCCAAGCGCGTTTAGAAAAAGCCCTATTCAAATATACGACTTCAGGTTGGTGACTAGCCAAGCGGGCTTAGGAAAAGCCCTATTCAAATATACAACTTCAGGTTGGTGACTAACCAAGCGGGTTTAGAAAAAGCCCTATTCAAATATACAACTTCAGGTTGGTGACTAGCCAAGCGCGATTAGTAAAAGCCCTGTTCAAATATACAACACAGGATCGTGACTATCCAAGTGGGCTTAGGAAAAGCCCTATTCAAATATACAACTGGCGGGTGATGGCTAACCAAACGCATTTAGAATAAGCCATACCACAATGTTTTCTTCACCAAAAACTCATTTGCAAGGATTCGACCCTACTTCCATCGAACCATGTCCGAATATGCTAACTATTAAACGATAATGAATAGTAGTGCTTCGATGAAAAGAAATGCACTATCACACGATGCATTGCAACTCATCAAAAAGAAACTCACTCGTCAGAAATAACAAGCTATTACTAGAATCATCGGAAGTGTAGTGAGTTAGGTCGGCTGTTTGCTTTATTTTCTACTTATCCTACAACAAATATAAAGATATATTAAGAGAACAAGCAAACTATGTATGTACCTTTTTTATTGACGCACTTTTTTTTCATATTACAATGTGGTAATTAATGCATGCGATCTACCTGTTACTAGGGATCACTGCCACCTATGACTATGTGCAAATCACCTCCAAAGGACACAGATTATAAGGCCAATTATAATAGATCGCTATATCATTATATACATAGTATAAAACAATGTCCTATGCCACTTCGGTATGTCTGTTCGCGTTAAACTCAATAACTACTGAACCGATTTTCATGCGGTGTTTACTAGTAGATATAGTGATTCACGAGGTGTATAAGTATATATAGATTTAGGTATATAATTTTTTTTCTAAGGTTTTCTTTATTATCAGAGCTGGAAAACCTCCGCCGCGCCCGTTAATATATTATAATATTGAGTTTAAATGTCTACGAATATATGTTGCTAATCACAAACTTCAGGGGGAGGTGGGCCTCCGGCGCTCTCACTGACCGAACGAAACGCAACAATGCAAGCACTGTTACTTCACATCGGTGTTCTGTGAGAGGGTGGTACTCCCCCGGCCGAGCCGACCCATTCATTCTGAAACTAATAATAGCTACAGCGTGGCTCTACCATCATATAGTGATTCACAAGGTGTATAAGTATATATAGATTTAAGTATATAAAATTTTTTTCTAAGGTTTTCTTTATTATCAGTGCTGGAAAACCTCCGCCGCGCCCGTTAATATATTATAATATTGAGTTTAAATGCGGAATATATATATGTTGCAAATCACAAACTTCAGGTCACAATAGCATTGCGAAGATACAGATACAGATATGTAGTACTCGCACAATAGAATCTTGCGAAGTTTCTAGCACTCTGTATTAATAAATAATTACACACTAACTTATTCAAATTAGTGAGAATCGAAAATATGATTTCCGTTGTTTTAATCTCTCACCTTGACCCAGACCACGAAGGCGATACACTTACTTATGTTAATATTATAAATTTTCGAATATTATACATTTACTGAATGATATAACGTAAGTTGATAAAACAAGAAGAACTCCAGAACAAGTTTACAACAAAATTATATATAGCATTATTGTAATGAAGACTTTTAGAATTGTATTATATTCTGCAAAACAGAAACGCTATTCATTTGGACACCTTCACGTATATTTTGAATATTATTACTCTGATTTGGAATAATATTTCATATGAAAATAACGTTCATATTTTTAACACTAAATGCATATGAAAATTGACCAATAGATAATTCCTAGTTACTATGACTTCAAAATTAAACAACCAGTCTTCTGTTACAACCATTGTCGAGTAGGTAAATGATATTAAAATATCCTTCCGATCATTTCAATGAATTAACAAGATGGTGGCCGTCTTGTTAGAATTTTCCAGGGAGTTTTTGTGGCAAGTCAAAATCCACTCTCCGCGGTATTATTTCCCATCCACTTATACAAAATAACCAAACTATATTACGTAGAACACAACCAATATTACAAAATATAGAACCAAATAACACAGGATTATGAATAGAATATAATAACCACTAAGACATTCCGAGATCCCGCCAAAATCTCCAACAAGGTTCTTTTTAATTCGTTCAGTCACATGATTTCGTTTTCTATTGCACTAATTGTTTCCGTTAACAAACTTATTACTGTGTATTATTATTTATCAAAATTATTGTATTTTGCCATCTCATGATCACATAGTATATCTACAAATTATCCTACAATTGTTATCTCTTAATATCCTTCACGTTCTAACAGAATGTCCAATATTTATTGCTAGTTACTATGACTTCAAAATTAAACAACCAGTCTTCTGTTACAACCATTGTCGAGTAGGTAAATGATATTAAAATATCCTTCCGATCATTTCAATGAATTAACAAGATGGTGGCCGTCTTGTTAGAATTTTCCAGGGAGTTTTTGTGGCAAGTCAGAATCCACTCTCCGCGGTATTATTTCCCATCCACTTATACAAAATAACCAAACTATATTACGTAGAACACAACCAATATTACAAAATATAGAACCAAATAACACAGGATTATGAATAGAATATAATAACCACTAAGACATTCCGAGATCCCGCCAAAATCTCCAACAAGGTTCTTTTTAATTCGTTCAGTCACATGATTTCGTTTTCTATTGCACTAATTGTTTCCGTTAACAAACTTATAACTTATTACTGTGTATTATTATTTATCAAAAATATTGTATTTTGCCATCTCATAATCATATAGCATACCTACAAATTATCCTAACATTGTTATCTCTTAAATACATTAGGATTCTTATTTTATTTGATAATAGCGGTACCGGCGGACGCTGTCCCGACATGATAATTTAAAAAAAATCTGTGACAAATTTTATACCGAAACCTTCCTCAGGAATCACTTTATCTAGTGGTGAAATCCGCATGAAAATCCGTTCAGCAGTTTTTGAGTTTATCGCGAATAGACAAACGTAACAGAGGACTTTTTATACTATGATAAATATAAATACTTATAAATATACTCAAAAACATTGTAATTCTCGCCATGAACGCAAAACTTAAACAGTGATATCAAGAAAGATGAGTGTTCGCATTCGAACAAATCATTTAACATCGCGTGCATTTAAACGGTGGCAGAAATAAACGTAATCGACACAATTGTAAATGCCAATACAGTGTAACATATCGCTTGTTTGCAGGCTCACTTATTGTGGCTCGTTTTGTTCTCTACCCACGACTCATGTATTACCACGACTGGGAATGCCTTATAATATTATAATGTATAAAACAGTCCTACATCTGTTGAACATCTTTAATTTAAGAACATATATAAAATGTTATTTACAATCTTTTTCGTCGCTCTGAATATAGCCGTTAGTTCGGGTTTGTGCATAATATCGTCAAGAGAGTTTTTGACGGGATCTTGAATAACATGTATTATTCTCATTCAATATCATTCATATTACTATTACCATGAAATAATTAATATTTTTCAAATATCAAATATTACAAGGCCAGAAAATATCACGCAAAGAAAGGAAAGTTAGTAGGTGGTAGAGCCACGCTGAAGCTATTACTGATTTCAGTATGAATGGGTCGGCTCGCTCGGCGTAGTACCACACTCTCATAGAAAACCGACGTGAAGTAACAGTGCTTGCATTGTTGCGTTTCGTTCGGTCAGTGAGAGTGCCGGAGAGTCACCTCTCCTCCTCTCCCCTCTCCTTTTTCCCCAAACACAGGCTTTCGACCCCTCTAGTGTTGTTAGTATCTATGGACGATGGTGATCACTTAACATCAGGTGACCAATCAGTTCGTTTACCAGCAATGACAAATAAAAGGAAACAAAGGGAAATGTCGTGTCTGTTTTAATTATTCTTTTTGATATTAAGAATATGTCGTGTTACTTCCATATTTTAGCTAAGACAGTCTGGCGTTACAATGTTTACGTATGTGTGCGTTATCGTACCATTTGTTTTCTCAAAGTATCATGTAGGTAATGTATCTACACCTTTTCACTTATGATACTATTGCGTTTGTCATATTTGACCACATTAAACATCAGGTCGGTTTTTAGTCAAAATTTATAAAACTAAAAAAAAAATGATATCATAAATTCGACAGAATTTTCATAGTAAATCAGCCTGTAAGAGACCACTGCAGGGTCATAGGTCTATTCCCGAAGGTATGGGCATAATCAACACGCCAACCCACGACGTATTGACGATTTCAAGCTCTGAGAAATCCACAGTTCTAATTTATTCCCACATATGGTAGTACTACAAGAACATTTCTCAGGTTCAGGTTTCCTCACGATGTTTGCCTTCACCGTCAGCCGATAGTGTTACAGATTTAAATAAGTAAATGTACGCGAATTCCGAAAAATTCGTTGGTACATACCGGGGTTCGAACCTGCCGACATCGAAATAATATTCCACCGGTCAACCCACTAAGCCACTACGACTTACATAGTAAATAGTTACGTAATAAATGTGACGAAAACAATAATAACTTTTACAATGGTATCAGTTTCATAAACTACAGGAAGTAATTGTTTATTATAATAGTTAAGTGACATTATTGTTATCACCATTTAATAAATTATTACCCGTGAGCCAATATTTGAAGTTCATAGATTGTTAACATTAATTGTTGTGAAAGGATTTATTAAGTATATGGGTAGTGATAAGATAACAATTAAACGCTATATGTAACCTATAAATGTATTATTTATCACCCTGTATTGCAGTAAGTACTTGAATTAATTATCAGTATTATCACTCAACAGTCTAAATTATGTTATAATGTTTAAAATTTCGAAGTAAAACTTCTTTAGGCGCGACTAAGAGGTAACTGGACGACAATGCAACGGAAGTCCGTTACGGCAATATGAGGCACGTTTCTGTGTCATCCGGTTAATAATTAAACATAATCAAAACATCTATTAAACCATAATTAATTTAATTCGTTACTTATCATAGTAATCTGTTCGAACTTTTCTATATTTTATTTGGTTTATAACAAAGAGTTGCTAATAATATTTCCTGTGTTATTTAAGTTCTGAATTAGCTGATAGATGGCACTACAGAAAGATTAGCTTTGATTTAATTTGTTACTTACTTACAATTAAACCAGATGACAGCACTGTCGCGCGCCCATATAATCATCCATAATTAATTCTATTGTATGATTTTTATTATTATTAAATTTAATATTGTTTAATATTTTTTATTGTGTTCAAAAAATTTTGATTGATTTGTTTATAAACCATTTATTGACAAAATCAAAAATATTTAAAAGTTTTACTTCAATCGCGTATGACGCACTCATTTTTTTAATTCCTTTTTTTACTCACTGTATAGGTTTCATCTTTAGATAATATGCAAATGAAATGTCGTTTAAGATTTAACAACCTGAAAATCAACTACTAATAACTTAACAAGGCCAAAATACCAGGGAACCATTGCTGGTATTTATGAACATGTGGCGCAAATAGCAAAAAATAAATAAAAATAAAAGGCCAACAAAATTGAGAAAATTTGCAAAAAACATTATATAATAAATTTTATATTCTTATAAAATAAAAAAATATTGTAAATAAAGTCTCAGATAATGTAAAGGCAAAAAGTGGACATAAAAAAAACTTAACAAAGCCAATCACATGTAGAGTTTCAACCAGTTGAAAGTAGTAAAGCTGAAAAGTAGTCCGATGAAGCTGTTAAGACCTTGCTAGGTCAATAGCGTAAACAGTTCGAAAACAAACAAGAAAAAAGACCAGTACCAATCACCGTGATCACTTACCATCGGGTGAAACGTCTGTTCGTTTTCCAGTGAAGCTGTGAAGGCCCGTCAGTTATTTATTTAGTTAATTAATTATACAATCATTGAAATGAATTTAAACTATCATTTTATGACAAAAATTAGAAGAATCTTTCCTGGCATTTTAAAGCCACTGAAACCTATCCTGCAATATACTTACTACATGTCACCATTCATAGTATTCTCCAAGTAAACAAGACTATTTAGAAAATGATTTGAAACATATTTTATGATAACATTAACCCAAACTATTAGATGTTATCGATGTACGAATGCAATAATCGGCCGCTAATTTTTCCTATCCTCCGTCGGTGCACGGACGCCGTGACCAGCAACCTTTATTAGCTTTTTTTGTGTTTTTCTCACACACTACCTGGTCGATCTGTATTCACAACACGGTCGCTAAGTTCCACATCTCGACGGCATACGTGGAATGATTCGTTACAAATTTTCGAGAAACGGAACCGGGGTTTTTTTAACAAAATTAGTAGAAACTGATGTGAACACTCAAGGACTTCTAGTAAATAGACTGATATAATTGTATATTTTTAACTTAATTTATAGTCTCGAGGTCATTAACGTGCCCGTCTTTGAATACAGAAATGGTGGACAAGCTTTAACCGAAAAATAATCGGTTTAAGGTTTTTGCAACATATTTACTGGTAGTATTTTAAAATGAAATAATTAACGTAGACATAAACTCGTTTATGAAGAATATAATTGGATAGTATTTATAACTATACGGATAAACGTTATATTTATTTTAATTTATAAATAGTATATACTAATTATAAATTTTAATAAATACGTTAAAAACAATAATTTCATAAAGACTTCAAATTATTAGGTAATTTTGTCTTAAATATAGTAAAGTCGGTTATGGTTTGTTTTTATTACCAAAAAATACTATATATATTACACATTACTTTAGAGAGCGCCGGAAGACCACTGGTGTTGTTAGTGTCCATGGACGGTGGTGATCACTTAATATCAGGTGACCCACCTGTTTGTTCGTTTGCCACCAATGACATAAAAAGAACCACCTCCCCTCTCCCTCCTCCTCCCCTCCACCTCCCCTATTCCCCCAAACACAGGCTAGCAACGCACTTGTGACTCCCCTGCTGTTGCAAGTGTCTCTGGCCGGTGGTGATCTCTTAAAATCAGGTGACCCACCTCCTAGAACATAAAAAGAAAAAGGAACTTTTTTTTTACAAAAATGCTCCGATTTATTTTATAGTCTACTGTCATAATTATATATTACTACATTCATTACACTGTAAATGAAATTAAGCTAAAACTTTAATGGAGTCTTGTCAAAAGACATACAATGAGATGACTTCAAACAACACATCAGGTTTTTTTTAGTTTTTAGGATTTAATAGATGTTTAATTATTTGCTGCAACCCATTTCTACACTTTTACTTAAATGTAATCAATGTCATTCTCAAGAAAGGATCAGATAATTCATAGACAGTTAATTAAAAACAAAAAAGGACCCAAAAAGTAAACTTGTGGTATACCATGTAACTAGCAATATGAATAATTTATCATCATGAATGGTGATTGAAAATATTTGAAGGGAATACAAGCATAAATATTAAGAATATTTATCTATTAATCTATGTTCAGATTCCTTGTCAAGTAATTTAGAATAACTCTTCGTTGTCTATATAAGTATAATCGGAACGTCTTGATTTTGTTTACAATTCATAATACTAATTTACGATGTCGACCGCCTTTAGAAACATCGATCGAAATAAGAAAAACTGCAGTGACTTATAAGTTCATGTCACGACGGATTCTTTCAACTTGACTTCATCTGATTGATAGAGGCTGATTCCAAAACACAGCAGTATTTCGAACAGAATTTATAATATATATTTTTAACTAACACGGATATCAATGTTATAAGTTAATATTACAAACTTTATGATAAATTGGACACCAATTACTCCATTGTGGAAAAACACACTAACAGAAAATTAAATATTCTGTCTGTGACTTCTGTATGAAAATAACGTTTTGTATATTGTACTAATGAATCAGTGTTTTTTACATCAAAGAATGACGATTTGCGATTAGAGCGACGAAATGCTTATCTTTATTAATCACTAGCCTCAGCCCGCGACTTCGTCCGCGTGGAATAGTTACTTTGTGTTAAGGTTAACACGCAGCGGAAGCTCTCAAGAGGAAAAAAAGTCTTAGCGTAATCATATATAGCCTGTAACCTTTCCCGATAAATGAGCTATATAACACTGAAAGAATTTTTCAAATCGGACCAGTAGTTCCTGAGATTACCCCCTACAACGTCACAAACTCACAAACTTTACCTCTTTATAATATTAAAAATTAATAGTAAAGGTTACTAGACTTATAAATTTCAATAGAGCGTAATATAGTGTTAGGGCTTTTTCTAAGCCCGTCTGGCTAGCTACCACAAGCAAGTTAAAAATCTATCGGCAAACACCTATGGATGAGTTCATTTACCGTATTATATCACATCGTTAAGAGTGGTAGAGCCACGCTGAAGCTATTATTGGTTTCAACATGAATGGGTCGGCTCGTCCGGGGTACTACCCTCTCATAGAAAACCGACGTGAAGTAACAGTGCTTGCCATTGTTACATTTCGTTCGGTCAGTGAGAGTGCCGGAGGACCACCTCCATTCCCCTCTCCTCTCCCCCCTTACTCCCTTTCCCCCAAACACAGGCTGGCAAAGCACTTTCGACTCCTCCGGTGTTGTTAGTGTCCGGTGATGATCACTTAATATCAGGTGACCCACAAGTTCGTTTGCCAGTTATGACATTTAAAAAAAATCGTCATTAAACATTAGGTGGGATTTTGGTCAAACGCTGAAGGCTATAAAGTATAAAGAAGAAAAAGCGTCATAAAATTTTTGAAACGAAAACTTATTTAGCCGTGTTGAGTGATAACAGAAAAAATTGTCACCGAAGAACTCGACATGCTCGTAACGTATTGCATGCATGCAATACATTGCATTGTATTGTAAGCATGTAATATTCATATTTTGTATTGTCAATAGATGTGAGAAATGTTTGCCAGCTCGCCGACTTTGTTTAAAAAGGCTATAAAACAGAGTATTGAGTCTTGAACTAATATATATCATATTTTGTTACTGAATTTTCAACTATGATATGTTTTAGAATGCTTCGATTGTCAGTTCGTCTTTATGTTATGTATATTTTATTTCATTGTACCCTCATACTGTATTTCATGTTTAATCTTTAACTACCAATTGTTTATATTTTATTTACTGCCCTAAAGTTATCTGTATACTTAATTCGTGGGCGGCGGAGCGGATTGTTCTCTAAGAACTATGTTGTTTTTTTATGGAATATTGTTTACATGTATTTTTGAGTACAATTGTTTGTTGCCCTTAATAAATTAAAAAAAAAAAATTAAGAATATTGATCTATTAATCTATGTTCAGACTCCTTGTCAAGTAACTTAGAATAACTCTTCGTTGTCTATATAAGTATAATCGGAACGTCTTGATTTTGTTTACAATTCATAATACTAATTTACGATGTCGACCGCCTTTAGAAACATCGATCGAAATAAGAAAAACTGCAGTGACTTATAAGTTCATGTCACGACGGATTCTTTCAACTTGACTTCATCTGATTGATAGAGGCTGATTCCAAAACACAGCAGTATTTCGAACAGAATTTATAATATATATTTTTAACTAACACGGATATCAATGTTATAAGTTAATATTACAAACTTTATGATAAATTGGACACCAATTACTCCATTGTGGAAAAACACACTAACAGAAAATTAAATATTCTGTCTGTGACTTCTGTATGAAAATAACGTTTTGTATATTGTACTAATGAATCAGTGTTTTTTACATCAAAGAATGACGATTTGCGATTAGAGCGACGAAATGCTTATCTTTATTAACCACTAGCCTCAGCCCGCGACTTCGTCCGCGTGGAATAGTTACTTTGTGTTAAGGTTAACACGCAGCGGAAGCTCTCAAGAGGAAAAAAAGTCTTAGCGTAATCATATATAGCCTGTAACCTTCCCTGATAAATGAGCTATATAACACTGAAAGAATTTTTCAAATCGGACCAGTAGTTCCTGAGATTACCCCCTACAACGTCACAAACTCACAAACTTTACCTCTTTATAATATTAAAAATTAATAGTATAGATTACTAGACTTATAAATTTCAATAGAGCGTAATATAGTGTTAGGGCTTTTTCTAAGCCCGTCTGGCTAGCTACCACAAGCAAGTTAAAAATCTATCGGCAAACACCTATGGATGAGTTCATTTACCGTATTATATCACATCGTTAAAAGTGGTAGAGCCACGCTGAAGCTATTATTGGTTTCAACATGAATGGGTCGGCTCGTCCGGGGTACTACCCTCTCATAGAAAACCGACGTGAAGTAACAATGCTTGCCATTGTTGCGTTTCGTTCGGTCAGTGAGAGCGCCGGAGGACCACCTCCATTCCCCTCTCCTCTCCCCCGTCACTCCCTTTCCCCCAAACACAGGCTGGCAAAGCACTTTCGACTCCTCCGGTGTTGTTAGTGTCCGGTGGTGATCACTTAATATCAGGTGACCCACAAGTTCGTTTGCCAGTTATGACATTAAAAAAAAATCGTCATTTAACATTAGGTGGGATTTTGGTCAAACGCTGAAGGCTATAAAGTATAAAGAAGAAAAAGCGTCATAAAATTTTTGAAACGAAAACTTATTTAGCCGTGTTGAGCGATAAATGGAAAAATCGTTACCGATGACCTCGACATGCTAATGACGTATTGCGCTTGCGTCATACTCATGCAATACATTGCATTGTATTGTAAGCATGTAATATTCATATTTTGTATTGTCAATAGATGTGAAAACCGGACTTAAGTAAATAATTTTAATTTACAAATTGTGAATGTTAAATAATTCAGACTACTAGTGCCCACACATCTGTCAATAAACGCACTTCAAAAAGGTTGCGAAGGAGGTTGTTATGCTCGACTGCATGTATTATTTTAGTGGGCACTAGTAGTCTGAATTATTTAACATTCACAATTTGTAAATTAAAATTATTTACTTAAGTCCGGTTTTCACATCTATTGACAATACAAAATATGAATATTACATGCTTACAATACAATGCAATGTATTGCATGCATGCAATACGTTACGAGCATGTCGAGTTCTTCGGTACTAGTGAGCGCCCATTGGTCGACATTCGACCATAGTTCATTGATTTTTTAAAGTTTGAAATTTATTAGGGTTCTTTTGTCAACTTACTTCTATAATCAAAGGTTTTTATCATGGTTACTCAGTTATTATAATAATAGTTGTATGTTATAATATCATTGTTGAATATAGAATGAAAAAGGGTAATTGGAACGTAAGAGTAAAATAATACATACAGTCGAGCATAGCAACCTCCTTCACAACCTTTTTTGAAGTCCTTTATTGACAGATGTCAAAATGTCTTTTTTATTTACATGTGTGTATATGTTGTGTAAAATTGAAGCAGTAGTGTGAGTAATGCATATTTTAATTAATTTAATGTACTTCTAATGCATTTTATATAAAATAAATAGGTTTTTGCACTTCTCCTCCATATAAACTTTAACTATGTCAAATTTCACGTTCATCCGTTCGCCCAATTCCGTTAAAAAGGGATACAAAGTTTAGGCTTCACGTATTAATATAATGATAATTGATTTCAAAAATTTTCTTTTTTAATTTAATAAACCTTTTTATTTAAATAATATTAACCTCAGCTAAAAGTCATTAAGTCAATATATTATTACTAGTTTATGAACGAAAGAATTTTATGTAATAGCAGTAAATTACAATTTTATAGACATGGGAGATTTAATAACACAGCAGACATCTTGTAATGCATATATGAAGTAATTGCGAAAAAGACAATTGGAGCCTGGAGCTTATATTCGATACTTTCTAGATCGTTATTGCAATTTCTGTATAGTTTCATTTATTAAAATCATCTACACGTTATTTTTACTGCAGAATCCTACAATAACTAAAATGGTCAGATGCATACCATACCACCTGCTAGTTCTTTGATGAATTACAACCAATTTTGCATTAAATTGTCATATATATTTACCTACATACATTTACATTTATATATTGGAATCAAAAAATTTGTACAATATGAAAAGGACCGATACCAGCTGCATTAGTTGTCCTGTAATTAAAGCAATAATGTTTCTGGTTACTTAAATAAATAAAAAATGACATTCTCTTACATATTTTTTTCCATTTAAGATTGTTACGAATTTTACTGCTAACGAAAAATATTTATTAATTCCTTAGAAATATATTCTCAGACTAGTTTCTGTCCGCGACTTCGTCTGCGTCAAATAGTTATTTTGGCTAACGCTAACTTTAACTCGCGACTTCGTTTACGTAGAAGATGAAAATATTTTTAAATAATACGTACGCTAACCCCGATTTTAAAACATTCTTCACTGGTGCTCCGCTCCTATTGGTCTTAGCGTGATGATATACAAGCATATAACCTTCCTCAATAAATGAGCTATCTAATATTGAGTTCTAAAATCTTCATCTTTAGATATAATATTAGTATAGAAGTATAAATAGATTCCTAAGTAATACCGGCAATTGCGAAATAACATTAGATATCTCTTCACGTAATGACTTTGAGAACAGTCCTGATTTATTTATTCTTTTTCAGAATACATCTTAAACTTGATCTAAATGTTACTACTCAATACGTCAAAAAAATAAGTGAAAGTTATATCAGCCTGTATCCCATAAGATGGTCAGTCGGTGGCGCCGTCCCGAAATTCTCTGACGGGCGCGATGCCGCGATAGTGCCCCTACATGTATTATGTATAACAAATGGGAGATATTCAAAATAAAGCAGAAAGAACGGTAGCCTTTACATTCGGTCTTGAATTCGCCGGAGCCACTCCACGTGGATACATTCCCGACATTTTGTCGTACCGTGTACGTCGCCATTTTCTTTTTCTTATTTTTGGCTCGCGACATTGAAGATTTTTAATCTATGTTCGAAAGAACTAGATTCTTTATTGTTGTATTGGTTTTTATAAAAGGGATTTTTTCTCTCTACATATGACAATCAAAATAATTGTTGAGGTATGAAACTAATAATTTTAAATTCTTAGGCATATAATAAGTACTCAACTTTTAGAAGTATCGTAAAATTGTATTACGTGGACTTCATTATCGAATCTGAAGAATTTTTTAAAAGGAACTTACTAACCCTCTTCACGTAAGCTCCTTACTAAGAATCAACTGAAATAACACTAAAATTAATACGTTTTTTTTTAACATTGGATCGTTTTCAATCAGTACATTCATCGCATAGCTTCCATATTTTACTTCATACACTTTTTTTTTCGAAAACCATTGTAATAATACAAGTGTCTTATGATAATTTAAATGTTCTAAGTTCTGAAAAGATGGTGGCCCACTTTGGGAGTTTTTGTAGAATTCATGCTCCGTTGTATTATTTTCCACCCGCTTCAATTACGCACAATAACCGAACTATACTACGTAAAATGCCACCAATATTATCTACATCACATAGAATCAAATAACACATGATTATGAACTACATGACAGACTAAAATGCCCGCTAAAAACTTCCTTCATATCTCTTGGGGCAGCCTTGTAAAATTAACAAATCTTTATAACATTATTGATATTCTTAGAGTCTTAAAATCAAGCCAGATTCAATTCTGGTTTCTCCTTTACCCCTACCACTGACAGGAACAAAACAATTGGAACTCAATTCGCGCGCATTTCACATATAATATCTCTCACATATGAACCGAAATGAGAAAAGCGGTTTTTTTTTCATTATTAGTGATGAACACCCTGATATTTAATTGCCCAGACCGGTTACTCTGTTCGCTCTGTTTCTTTGACCCTGAGTATTCTAACACCTGAAGCAACGAAACATGCGGTAATTATAAGATGACTGGTTTTTCAAAATGGTTTTTAACGGCGACATCTCTTGCGTTAATGTTAATTTAATCCATCTCTCGGGAAGAAGAAGCTACAATAAAAAAAAACACTTTCATAATATTATCTGGGTGTGTTGATTATTGATTTGGTAATATATTAATAGCTAGCCTTTTCTCGTGGCTTCGCGTGCGCTAATATATATTTGGTCTATCCCTCGAGAAAATATTTTTTTATAGATGAAGTATCATGTATCATTTTGTCGTGACCCCGACAGCGTGTATCCAAAATTTCATGATGTTTGGTTGAGAGTAATTAAGAAATAAACAAACAAACTAATATTCGCATTTGTCATATTAGTTTATTAGTATTCTGTTACAATGGAAACAGATATAAACACAATTAAATAGAAAATACGATACAATCTTAAAAGAATTAAATACAAGATAAACACGAAAAATAAGTTAACTCGATAATTTACAAAATTATTCTTTGAGACGCACTACTTACTACGTTTCACTCGATAAATTTCTAAGTACGTACCTAATATTTATAAGACTTGTTTGAATCAAACTTTTTTGCGTGAATTTATTTACAACAGTTTCGTGTGTCTCGAATTCATATTAATTATAAAAGTGTGTGCTTATTATCACATACGAAATCCGTTGGTTACGCTTCCTTGCTGTCGCATCGCACCAATTCGAACACTTACACTGCGATGTTATGATAGTCTTTGTATCTGATTTATTAACACTAAACGTCCGTGTATTGTAATTTTATTTTAATATTTATAATATCACACACAGTCATTGTTAATGTGTGGCTAGAATATAACGAATCTATTATAATGTTATCTAAAACAGGAATGTAAAACATCAAATAAAGTAGATACAGGGATGCACGGATAAATTTATTCAAAATTCGTTATTAGATAACATTATAGTAGAGGCGGTAGATTATACTAGAGGCGGTCAGTGTTACAACAATTAATAATGTAATCTATACTAATATTATAAAGAGGTAATGTTTGTGGGTTTGTGACGTTGTAGGGGGTAATATCTGGATCTGCTAAACCGATTTACGAAAATGCTTTACCAATAGAAAGCCACGTTATTTCTGAGTGTCATAGGCTATATATTAACTCGAGAAATGAAAAGACTTTTTTGTGGTAGTCAGATTTGCAAAGTAAGTCGGAGAGAAAACGGTCGAACGAAAACGTTTCTTACGAACGCTGCTTTAAGGATGAGAATGATGATAAGGTGGTAGGGTTTTACAGCCCGACTGGGTCGCAACCACCATGTATATGGCGAAAAAGCCCGTCATAGTGATTCGCTTTTGCGGGTCACGTTTCGGGATCAGCCTGTGCATATCCAGCTTTTTGCAGGCCGGCATGACAGTGACGACCGGCGATGGACAGTATGTCACTCGGTGGTCGCCATTGTTTTTGGATTGTACTATGCTTACCATCAGGCACAGTGCCGTCACTTTGCCGTGCTACTATATAAAAAAAAAAGAGATATATGATTGAGTTCCAGAAAAAAGTTGTAGAGCTTGATAATACTTACTAAGCTGTCGGGACAGCATATGTCTAACTTTTATATTTAAGTCACAAAATGTAGTTTTTTTATAAATGTTTGCCGCCCAACGGAGTGGGCACGGGACTCATAGTGTATTATATCTAAATAACAGATAACTAATTATTGAAGATATTATAGAGTTTTTTGCGGGATTGTAGTCTGTCACGTAGTTATATTTCGTAAAACTATATTACGTAATACACTAGCAATATTACAAAATGAATAACTCAAGATTAAGAATAAAATATAGAATCCACTACACCACGGACCAAGATCCCGCCAAAAACTCTCTCTTTGCTATTTAGTATATTCCTTTTGCTTTGCTAATAATATTCGTTAAGGATGTAAAACAGGACACGTATTTTGTAACATTCAATTGTATGAAACTTAATCTCAACTACCATTACTCGTAGGTTACATAGTTTTATCAGCAGTAGAATTCGTAGGTTATCAGAGTATATTCTGTAGGTGGTAGAGCCACGCTGAAGCTATTACTGGTTTCAGCATGAATGGCTCGGCT
>MU161392.1:3685-26280 GCA_015888305.1 Antheraea pernyi | reverse complement strand
ACTTACAGCTAGACAAAAAAAAAGTACACTAGATGTACATATAAACATAAACGAAGGCTATTTACAAGTTTCCGTATCTATAAGACAATTTTCATTTTCCTTAAGAAAGTATGATACGAATAAGAAAAAAAAATAAAAAAGCTAGATTTTTTTTTTCTTCGAACTTTCTACGCTATTGACCCAGCAAGGTCTTAACAGCTTCACCGGACTATTCAATAATGTTTGACACATTTATATAATTATGACACATATAATTAATCTGTGGATGATGTCAATGTGAGTTCATTTAATAAATGATTTTATAAAAATAAAGGGTTTGTTGTACGTTTCATAATATGACTTACAAAACTTTAACTTACAAAAAACTTTTTCTAAGCCCGTCTGGCTAGCTACCACAAGCAAGTTAAAAATCTATCGGCAAACACCTATGGATGAGTTCATTTACCGTATTATATCACATCGTTAAAAGTGGTAGAGCCACGCTGAAGCTATTATTGGTTTCAACATGAATGGGTCGGCTCGTCCGGGGTACTACCCTCTCATAGTCATTTAATTTGTAATAAAGGAAAAATGTAAATTCCTGAACTTAGGTATTTAATGTATCGTATAATTAATTTATAGCTGAATCGCTGTGACTTTTATACAATATTTAGCTTATCAATAAAAACGACATAGTACATAATGATAAAAGTGTATACTAAATAGCGGCCTCGGCGGACGTTGTTCTGTCCTGATAATTAAAAAAGTAGACAAATTATACACCTAAATCTTTCTCATGAATCATTCTATCTACTGGTGAAACCACATGAAAATCCGTTGAGTAGTTTTTGAGTCTATCGCGAACAAACAAACAGACAGAAAGGCAGACAGACGCGGCAGAGGACACTTCTTTATACTATGTAATGATATTATAGAAGAATAACATAATTATATCTATAGTACTTAAAAAGTAAAAAAAAACAGTTGAATACAGAGTTAAACAGAGAATAAACTACAAACTGTTGTTTATGTTTATTATGTCAATTTAAGATACAAAAAACACTTATAATACTACGATTTATGTGTTCGTAATATCCATATCTCATAGTCATTGTAAAGTGTTGAAATGGGATGAAAATTATGAGAAATGTGGTTCTCGTCAATCTTTTTGACCGCTCTGGATTATAACCTAAGTTCGGACTGGCACATAATAAAGCCACATCCAAGAGGTTAATAGAACAAAGTTTCAATATTATTGTAGGAACCTATATTGCATTTTTTTATCTTTTTCTTATGTCATAGCAAGCAAAGGAACAGATGGGTCACCTGATGTTAAGTGATCACCACAGTCCATAGACACTAACAACACCAGGGGCGTCGGTCAAGTGCGACGCCAGCCTGTGTTTGGGAAAGGGAGGGAGGGGGAGAGGAGAGGCAAGGTGGTCCTCCGGCGCTCTCACTGACCGAAAAACGCAACAATGGAAGCACTGTTACTACACGTCGGTTTTCTAGCAGAAGGTGGTACTATCCCGGGCGGCACGACCCTTCCATGCTGAAACCAGTAATAGCTTGTGTATACCTATTATAATACATATTTTTCTCAAATTTATGTTCTACAAATCTATATTCAGAGCGGACAAAAGATTAGCGAGAATTTTATATTCAATAACTTATATTATTATTAATCTGATAATGCAATTAATAACCATATCTATTGTATTAAAATCTTATAAGTGATAGATATTATCATATTTTGATTATAATATTATCTATACTACTAATATCATGAAGGTGAATTTGAAAAATTATTTCAGTGTTAGATAGCTCATTTATTGAGAAAGGCTATATGTGATCACGCTAAAACAAATCAGAGCGGGGCAACAATGAAGAATACTTCAAAATTGTTTTTTCCTTATGAAAGCTTCCGCTGCGTGTAGGCGTTAGCCCAATGTAACTATTCCATATGGACGAAGTCGCGGGCAGAAGCTAGTATTATTATAATTTAATAATAGGTAGGTTTGTAGGTGGTAGAGCCACGTTGAAGCTATTACATGAATGGGTCGGGCCGCTCGGGATAGTACCACCCTCTCACAGAAAACCGACGTGAAGTAATAGTGCTTGCATTGTTGCGTTTCGTTCGGTCCGTGCCGGAGGCCCCCTCCCCGCCCTTCGCCTTCCCCAAACACAGGCTGGCACAACGCACTTGCGACTGACCCTAGTGTTTATTGACGGCGGTGATCACTTAACATCAGGTGGGGACCCGCGTGTTCGTTTGCCTCCGCTGATATAAAAAATAAATAAATAATAATAATATACTCGAAAAAGTATATGAACAAGGATTCTCTATTACCATAATTTTGAAATATATTCTATAAAATATTCTCTTGTTATTATATCAATAATACCCATTCAATTATCGAGACGAGTATTTATTGTTGGAAGCTTATAAATTAAATTCAGGAGATAAGGGAACCCTTCGCGCGCCTACCTATTTTATCCAATTAGGACTCTCTGTTCACGCAATAGCCATAGCTTTGTTTACGTAAGAAATAAATTAAGGGACATTAAAATAGATAAAATATCCTTCTTTATAATTTGATACTGCATCATTATTGAACCTAATGTTAGTGTTACTTTTTGAAGAAACCTCAATACGGTTTGTTCTAAATTCATCTGGCTCTACCCACAAGTAGAAAAATGTGTCACCAAGAACCTGTTGGTGTGTTCCGCCTGCTGTACTTGGTTTAGCATGCCGACAATCTTAGAAAAAATCATCATTTAATATGAAAAAAAAAAACCACAGAACGGCAGGTGGAGTAAACGGAACGTTTTTTGTATAAGCAACCTCGCTGGGCGACCAGTTGGAAACTTGTAGCTTTTGAAATTAATTACAACTCCGTAATTAAGCGTCGGCCTATCATCGCTGGCTACTTTGTAAGTCTCTGAATACTTTGCTTTTTAGAAGCGGATTTTACAACTTTAAATCGACGTTTAACACGTAATTCTGTTAATTTATTCCTGTTTTTATCCTTTAACCAATGATGGGTGTACAATGTACGTATTTAGCATAAACTAAGGATTCCATTTATGAATATGGACAAATTGTTGAAATGTAGTTGTCTTATGGGCATAGGTCTCCCAAGTCTTGCAAAGCGACTTCTAGGTGGGAATGCCCACTAATAGCAGTTCTTAACTAACTTATATACACTAGTCAGGTAGGTCCAACTTTCAGAAAAACCGTCGTATTCAACACGGCTGGGCATCGTTCGGGAAGAATGCATAATATTTTCTATAAAATATTGGGTTTTCCAGGCGAAGATGTTTGACCAATATGTATCGTTATTAATAATCTATCCGTACCATCAGTATCATATAATAAATCTCATGAAAAAGCTCTATGTCACTTCTGAGTGAACAATAAACAACGCTCATATTATTAGACACTGGACTCTCCATTCTATATAGTGAAATAGAATAACATAAAGAATTATTACCCTTACTTTTCACAACATGATAAGAGTCCAGTGTCTAATAATATGAGCGTTGTTTATTGTTCACTCAGAAGTGACATAGAGCTTTTTCATGAGATTTATTATATGATACTGATGGTACGGATAGATTATTAATAACGATACATATTGGTCAAACATCTTCGCCTGGAAAACCCAATATTTTATAGAAAATATTATGCATTCTTCCCGAACGATGCCCAGCCGTGTTGAATACGACGGTTTTTCTGAAAGTTGGACCTACCTGACTAGTGTATATAAGTTAGTTAAGAACTGCTATTAGTGGGCATTCCCACCTAGAAGTCGCTTTGCAAGACTTGGGAGACCTATGCCCATAAGACAACTACATTTCAACAATTTGTCCATATTCATAAATGGAATCCTTAGTTTATGCTAAATACGTACATTGTACACCCATCATTGGTTAAAATATTCGCATTTGTCATATTAGTTTATTAGTATTCTGTTACAATGGAAACAGATATAAACACAATTAAATAGAAAATACGATACAATCTTAAAAGAATTAAATACAAGATAAACACGAAAAATAAGTTAACTCGATAATTTACAAAATTATTCTTTGAGACGCACTACTTACTACGTTTCACTCGATAAATTTCTAAGTACGTACCTAATATTTATAAGACTTGTTTGAATCAAACTTTTTTGCGTGAATTTATTTACAACAGTTTCGTGTGTCTCGAATTCATATTAATTATAAAAGTGTGTGCTTATTATCACATACGAAATCCGTTGGTTACGCTTCCTTGCTGTCGCATCGCACCAATTCGAACACTTACACTGCGATGTTATGATAGTCTTTGTATCTGATTTATTAACACTAAACGTCCGTGTATTATAAGTTTATTTTAATATTTATAATATCACACACACTCATTGTTAATGTGTGGCTAGAATATAACAAATCTATTATATTGTTATCTAAAACAGGAATGTAAAACATCAAATAAAGTAGATACAGGATGCACGGATAAATTTATTCAAAATTCGTTATTAGATAACATTATAGTAGAGGCGGTAGATTATACTAGAGGCGGTCAGTGTTACAACAATTAATAATGTAATCTATACTAATATTATAAAGAGGTAATGTTTGTGGGTTTGTGACGTTGTAGGGGGTAATATCTGGATCTGCTAAACCGATTTACGAAAATGCTTTACCAATAGAAAGCCACGTTATTTCTGAGTGTCATAGGCTATATATTAACTCGAGAAATGAAAAGACTTTTTTGTGGTAGTCAGATTTGCAAAGTAAGTCGGAGAAAAAACGATCGAACGAAAACGTTTCTTACGAACGCTGCTTTAAGGATGAGAGATATATGATTGAGTTCCAGAGAAAAGTTGTAGAGCTTGATAATGCTTACTAAGCTGTCGGGACAGCATATGTCTGACTTTTATATTTAAGTCACAAAAAGTAGTTTTTTTAATGTCATAAGGCAAACGAACTGGTGGGTCACCTGATGTTAAGTGATCACCACCGTCCATGGACACTAACAAAACCAGAGGAGTCGCAAGTGCGTTACCACCCTTTGGAGGGAAGGGATTAGGCGAGGCAGAGGGAGAGGAGGAGAGGGGAGGGGAGGTGGGCTTCCGGCGCTCTCACTGACCTAACGAAACGCAACAAAGCGAGCACTGCTACTTCACGTCGGTTTTCTATGAGAGGGTGGTATTACCCCGGGCGAGCCGACACATTCATGCTGAAACCAGTAATAGTTGGGGGGGCCACGGGGACTCATAGTGTATTATATCTAAATAACAGATAACTAATTATTGAAGATATTATAGAGTTTTTTGCGGGATTGTAGTCTGTCACGTAGTTATATTTCGTAAAACTATATTACGTAATACACTAGCAGTATTACAAAATGAATAACACAAGATTATGAATAAAATATCAAATCCACTACACGACAGACCAACATCCCGCCAAAAACTCTCTCTTTGCTATTTAGTATATTCCTTTTGCTTTGCTAATAAAATTCGTTAAGGATGTAAAACAGGACACGTATTTTGTAACATTCAATTGTATGAAACTTAATCTCAACTACCATTACTCGTAGGTTACATAGTTTTATCAGCAGTAGAATTCGTAGGTTATCAGAGTATATTCTGTAGGTGGTAGAGCCACGCTGAAGCTATTACTGGTTTCAGCATGAATGGCTCGGCTTGCCCAGGATACTACTTGTTGCGTTTCTTTCGGTCAGTGAGAGCGCCGGAGATACCCCTCCTCCCTTCCCGAATTATTAGGTGAATATATTAATTGTGAATTAAAAAATGTGGGAATACGTTCCCAACTCGCTTTATTTCTAAGTGGGTATTTTGTTCAAATATAGACGTTCGAATTCGTTAAATTTTATTTTAAAAAGCTACCAAACATTTTCCAGATAAAAGCGATTATTGTGAAAATAACTGATGAAGGTGGTAGAGTCTGAAGGTGGTAGAGCCACCCTCCCACAGAACACCGACGTGAAGTAACAGTGCTTGCATTGTTGCGTTTCGTTCGGTCAGTGAGAGCGCCGGAGGCCCGCCTCCTTTCCCCCTTTCCCTTGCCCTTTCTCCTTTCCCTCCTCCTCCCCCATACACAGGCTGGCAACGCACTTGCGACTCCCCTGGTGTTGCTAGTGTCTATGGACGGTGAGGATCATTTAAAATCAGGTGACCCACCTGTTCGTTTGTCAACTTTTGACATAAAAAAAGAAACACGCGAAAATATATTATGTCAACCTGATCGGTAAAATAAAATTAGTGAAAATTATTAAAAAAAATTGTAACAATATAACTAGAGATTAGGTTTTATGTACGTAAATTAATAATAAAATTTAAAAAACTGTGAACGACCATAATCGCAAATATAATTATGTCTTCTATACCAGAATACTTACATGTCTAAACAATGAGATTGCGTTCAGCAAAAATAATTCTTTTATGCTGTTATTTCTACAAATCGTTTGTGATATTAACTAATTGAATTGAATAATTGAAGACCAGTTTCTTTTAAATCCACATATATTTATGTTTCATGACTCTTGAGGCCATTGTACGAGCGTAGATAATGGGCCGCTCATTTGTACAATTTACCGCACTTTAATAAAATCAAATAATCACCAATACGTTCATGTTATTAACCTTTTTTGGAACAGAATTAATGGTAATTTACAGTGTGGTAGTTTTGGTTAGAACTGCAGTTAACAAAAATAAGACTAAACAAATGAAATATGGCATTATAAGGTCATAAAAATATCAATAAGAAATATACAAGCAACCCCATCCTGTCACCTTTTCTTCTAGCCCTAATCTATAAAGGTTTGAAGAAAAACAAAATGAATAATATACCGAGTACTAGTTGAGAGATGTAATTGTAAATTCGCAATGTCTACCTTCCCCGAAAATTAATGTTAATCATTGGATTCGAACCCATTACCTTATAACACGGCGCCCTAATTGTTGAAAGTTTCACAGTGATGAACTTAATGCTACAAACTCTAAAAGAGCACAAACACAAAACAGAAAAAATTATAAAGCGAATGGTTTTTTATACGTTCACACAAAACGGTTCTTTTTTATTTCGTGTTAGCTGTTTAGTTCCAACGACTTCGTTATCCTGATAATATTTTTATTGTTTCATGCGTACATATTTTATCTGAATCAATAATGGATTGTCTTTTAAACTTTTATTATAGTTTTGTCATCTATACCTAGGTATATGTAACCTATGGTCTACTCTAAAAAATCGGTCTGTCAACAAGTCTCCTTAAAATGAGCATAGTAGTTTCGGAATTTAATTCCTGCAAACAACAAATAAATATTAAGGTCTAGAAGTTTGAAACTGTCTCAATATAATAAAGGTATTAAGAGATTATTAAGATGCAATAACCTCAAAAATTCTAAAGAATTTATCACAACCACTATTCTACTTAACCCTTGAACTGTCTAAAACCATAAGGGTTTAAGTTTCATACAAACGAATATAGACTTTATGATGTACTGGTCTACTGGCAAAGGTAACAAAGTTTAAAAAAAAGATAAAGATTTTAACAATAATATATTATGTAGGTAAAAGTATTTTTAATATTAAATGTAAAAGTATAATTCAATATTAAAACATTATTTGCCATTATGGGATTTGGGTTATAAAAAAACAGCCGATGGGTTAAGAACATACAGTGATTGTATGTACCTATATATTTTTAATATTTAGAACCAGACCGGGATTGAATATATGCTTTAATACAGTATGTCCAAGTGTTGAGATTGAAAGTAAATTATGTCAACACGAAAGGCTATCAGTATGTTCTGTCGCAATATTTTACCTAAACCATAAAATATTAAACAAAATTGCAGTTAATATTTGTTTGCAATAAAAATAACAAAGACGGAATAATAATATTTTATTTCGTTTACGCGAATATAGCCGTGCATTAGATACTTAGTACATATTTAGATAAGGCTATAAACGCGAAGAAAACATAACTGCAATTATCCAAAACAAAACAAAAAGATACACATTGTCAAATCAGACGGACAGCGAACCACTTCCAAACGGGCAGTCAAGGTTAATTTCACTACTTATAAAAAAAAACCACAGAACGGCAGGTGGAGTAAACGGAACGTTTTTTGTATAAGCAACCTCGCTGGGCGACCAGTTGGAAACTTGTAGCTTTTGAAATTAATTACAACTCCGTAATTAAGCGTCGGCCTATCATCGCTGGCTACTTTGTAAGTCTCTGAATACTTTGCTTTTTAGAAGCGGATTTTACAACTTTAAATCGACATTTAACACGTAATTCTGTTAATTTATTCCTGTTTTTATCCTTTAACCAATGATGGGTGTACAATGTACGTATTTAGCATAAACTAAGGATTCCATTTATGAATATGGACAAATTGTTGAAATGTAGTTGTCTTATGGGCATAGGTCTCCCAAGTCTTGCAAAGCGACTTCTAGGTGGGAATGCCCACTAATAGCAGTTCTTAACTAACTTATATACACTAGTCAGGTAGGTCCAACTTTCAGAAAAACCGTCGTATTCAACACGGCTGGGCATCGTTCGGGAAGAATGCATAATATTTTCTATAAAATATTAGGGTTTCCAGGTGAAGATGTTTGACCAATATGTATCGTTATTAATAATCTATCCGTACCATCAGTATCATATAATAAATCTCATGAAAAAGCTCTATGTCACTCTGAGAACAAGGTTTTGCACTGAACTTCTCTTTTGTACTGAAACTCTGCATGATTGAATACGAAAATGAGATGTGTAGAAAACCAAAGTCATTGTGTAGTCCCGTGAAGCTGTTAAGACTTTGCTAGGTCAATAACGTAGACAAAACGAAAAAATAAACCAAAGTCATAGTCCTTAAAATTACTAGACTTAGGTGGAAGATACCGCGCAGCACACGCATTCTGAGTGTGCTCCGTGGGGGGAGCAGCGCCGCATTCTGGCGGTGGCCGTGGGAACGGACTTATCGCTGCCGAGCGTAGTTTCGGCCATGCTCGGCAGCGAACAGGCTTGGCGAGCGATGGCATCCTTCTGCGAGGAGGTCATCTCGCAGAAGGAGGAGGCGGAGAGGGCCCGCGAGGCAGACCCTCAAAGTGGCCGTCTCCGCCAAAGGAGGACAGGTGGGAGGAGGAGGCGCTTCGCCCAACTCCTCCCGCCACCGTAGCCGGACCTGAGGGGATGGGCCGGGGGGCCCATCTCCTCATTGCACAGGTCCGGCGGACGAGGGGGGGGCAGCCGGTGTGTACCCGGTCTGTCCCTCTATAGGTAGGAGCCCGGCGGTCACCTTCCGCCTGTACAAGATTGATTAGCTCGAACGATCCCTTGCCGCCCCCACAAAACGGTCTGTCGGTACACCGTGGGGTTTTAGTCTGTGCGAGTCGGACATAACCCACCCTCTCCCCCGGGAGGGTGGCGTACCCATAAGGGATTTCCCCACGTTAAAAAAAAGGGTTATATTTCTAGAACTTATGACCGATAGGGTCAATAAGTTCTCGAATAGTAACGACGCACGGGAAAGTGTAACGCGGGTAGACCTACCTGGTAAAGGTTGCGAAAATATTCTGAACGCAAGCAGCGCATGACCGGCAGATGTGATGATATTTATGGAGGTCTATAACCACGTTGAACGTTTTTTTTGTTTCCATAAATTGATAGACTGCTATGCAGATAAACGGCATGACAGCGGCGATCGGCGATGGATAATGTGTCACTCGGTGGTCGCCATTGTTTTTGGATTGTACTGTGCTTACCATCAGGCATAGTGCAGTCATTTTGCCGTGCTACAATAATGCTAACTGGTAAACGAATAGAAGTTACAGTCCTTGCCAAACTATTAGACCGCTCTGAATATAGTTATGCAAGATAAAATTATTGGTATGAATACGTATTCTATTATATTTATAACACTGAGATAACTCATAAATAAGTAAGTAGATGCCAATATTAGATTCCTATAATAATATATTAACTTTGTTTTTAGTAAAATCTTGACTATATTACGCGCAAATCCGAACTTACGGCTATATTCAGAGTGGCCAAGAAAATTAATTAGGACTATATAAATAAATGCTTTGAGCGCTCATATTATTAGACACTGGACTCGTATCATGTTGTGAAAAGTAAGGGTAATAATTCTTTATGTTATTCTATTTCACTACTTTTAATGGTGGTAGAGCCACGCTGAAACTATTACTGGTTTCAGCATGAATGAGTCGGCTCGCCCGGGGTAGTACCACCCTCTCATAGAAAACCGACGTGAAGTAACAGTGCTTGCATTGTTGCGTTTCGTTCGGTCAGTGACAGCGTCGGAGGCCCACCTACCCTCCCCTTTCCTCTCTCCTCTCCGTCTCCCTACCCTACCCACCCAAAGGGTGGTAACGCACTTGCGGCTCCTCTGGTGTTGTTAGTGTCCATGGTCGGTGGTGATCACTTAACATCAGGTGACCCACCTGTTCGTTTGCCAGTTATGACATAAAAATAATAATAATATAGAATGGATATAACTAGGAATGCTTATATCGACGGAGGTATGAGTGTAGCACCAGTAATAGAGAAGTTGAGGAGCAATAAGTTAGCGTGGTATGGACACCATGGATATAGCGTGAGGTGAAGAAATCATTCAGTTAATAGAGAGTTTAATATAAAAACAAACGGAGATAGCAGCAAAGAAATACCGAAGAAGATATGGGTCGTGTAAAGAATGATATAATATTTGTTTATCGCGTAGCCACATACCTACAACCCTACTAGCTACCGCCAAGTCATATTGTATATGCGTACAATTACATCTAAATTAATTATAATTAAAAGCAACTAATTATATTTCCGTTAATTTTCTGTTTTCGTAATATCATAATTATAGTAAGTCGGCTAGTAATTAGGGCATTCACCAATAAGTTGGTACGTCTTTACGGTTCGCAAGATAGCGCCAGTTTCTTTCGCTTCACACTACGCATTAAGTGTTAGGAATATAAAGAGATGAAAGATGATAAAAAAGAGTGAGAGAGATATCATGTCATGTTATGACTCTACCTAGCGTCAAGCGTGCAGTTAAGGGTAAGAAGGTTTTATTATATGTTCAGTAGATAATTATAGTTTTATTTTTAATGAAATAAATAAATAGGAATTTATTTGACCTCACATTTAACCTCTTAGTTCTATACAATATTGTTAATGCACTAACAGAAACATATTTCTTTTACAATAACACTAAAGTAACAATTAATGTGAGGTATAGAGTCTGAAAAAGGTGCAATGACCTGAACTACAGATCTCTAGAATATGCACAATAGATTCTGGGAGAAAGCTAATTATTATGAAAATCAGTTATTTTCTGTTATTTGTAATAAAGCATCTTAATCTGGTGAAGCTGTTAAGGTCTTGCTAGGACAATAATTAAAAATAGTAGTCAATTCGAAAAAAAATGTAATATAGTAGATACGAAGTGGTAACATGTGCTCACATAAGGTTAGATTCTAGTATGAGCTAATTTTAGGGAACGCCTTTATAACTTTGCGAAACTAAATAACAGAATATGCCAAAGTCAAAACAGCCAAACACAATAGTAAGATATACAATTCGCATGAAACTAAATATTGCTAAATGATAGAAATTATTTCGTTGTTGCAAATTAAAGCTATGGATTTTATAAGGTAAATCTAAGATACGGAGGTGTAGAAATTAATAACAGAACCTCTGATTAAGCACATAATGCAGACCAGACCTGTAAGAAACGATATTATCATTAGATACGTGTAGTACGGTGTTAGAGAATAATAGTGGGCTAGTAACGAGCGAGGCCACCCCGCGCGGACGCCGCGCGGCACTGCTTGGCGCCGAGGAACCGTGCTTACATCACGTCTGCCTTATCTATATCTCCTAACGAAATCTGTGGAGATGACTTGTTATAAAATGACAACTACACAAATGTACATCCTATGTTGATGAAATAATTTCCTTAAATACTAGCGGGACCGGCAGACGTTGTCCCGCCCTGATTTAAAAAAATCCTTAAAAAAATATATACTAAAACGTTCCTCATGAATCACTTTATCCACTGGTGAAAACCGCTTGAAAATCCGTTCAGTACTTTTTGAGTTTATCGCGAACAGACAGACAAACGCGGTAGGGGACTTTGTTTTATACTATGTAATAATTATAGTGAATGTTACTTTGCACTTGCGTCTGAAATTGATTGACCACTACTACGTTTCAAAGCCGCTCGCATGGGAAGAGTCAACACCGATCTGAAGATACTCAGTGACAGAGCCCAACACGTGTAATCGATTTAACACGTTGTAGTGGCCAATGAATACCAAGCGGAAGTGCAAAGTAACATAAACTATAATATTTAATTTTGGATTTCCGCAAAATAAAGCCTTCTTCAATCAAATATCAATAATTTTATGTATTGAAACTATATAAACAAAATGATATGGCAGACTGCCATAGTGCACGCATCATGCAAAATTTGATACCGAAATTTCGATCAATTTCTTTTTATCATCTCCCTTACTACTTTAAATGAAGTAATTTTAACAATTAACAAACGATTATGTTTATATACATACTAGGTGTACACGCGGTTTTGCTCGCATATTTTATTACTTATACAATTAATAAACGATTATGTTTATATACATACTAGGTGTACACGCGGTTTTGCTCGCATATTTTATTATCTATACATTTTCACTAAATTCCGTACTTTACGTTATTTGCATTGAAAAGATTTAAAAAATATATATTACACAGAAACAGAACTGCATGTGTAACGCTTTTTCCTTACGTGACGCTTATAAACAAGCATAATCTCCACATAGAATTACATTGAATATTGAAGAAAATTGTAAGAAACTTTACCATACAAAACTGTAATAGCTTACGTCAACGAAAACAATTATTTTAACAAAACATAGTAAAAGGCGTCTCCATGGATGTCGTGTCGATTAGTCGGGCTACCGTCGTCGGCCACGCTCCTCGATAAGGGATATGAGATGACATCGCTTTTTGTTAATCGTAATTTATTGTTTTTTATTTTTTTATATGTTCTTTTTACTCTACAATGCCGACTTTTGTCTTAAATCACGTTACCCATATACCGGTCATAGATCCGAAGTTATTTTAATGTTATTGCTGTTTGAGAAATAAATACCAGATTTCTGGTTATTTTGTAGGCGTTTAATAAATATATATGGTTTGACATGGGTTTACATTACTTTCTTTAATTGAATAATATGCTAAAAAACTAGCAGTTAGATTAACTTAAGGTATCTAGGTATATATTATACTTATTACCGTCATAGTCCGCCTATAGACACTCGCTACTGGACATAGGCCTCGACAAACCTTTTTTTTAAAATTCTTTATAGTTTTTAGCATTTGGTTTTAGCATAATCACACCTAATGTTAAATGGTAATGTGGTCCAAAAAGGGTAAACACGCTAAACCTAGGAGCTAACTGGCTCTGAAATGCAGTTGCCGGAACACGCCTATATAGGTGCTTGGCGAGAGATTTTTAACTTGAGGGTGGTAGTTAGCCAGATGACTTTAAAAATACGCCCACCACATGCTATAGTCACAACGTTTTCCATCGCCGAAAGAACCAGCTTATTCCTAAGGATTTGAACCTACGTACATCGACGCTGTCTCAGAACCCGCTAACTACCGAGCTATCATCGCTTCATTATCAGCCGTATGCGACTCCTGTACCGTACCCCGACCTCCTGTAGTTAACGAGTCCTCGCAACCTTCATATATCACAAGTTTCGGGATCTCCTCAGAGTTTCTCTCACTAGAACTGGCACCCGCACGGTGGATACATGGAATGGTACGAACTTCGTCTCTGATGACAAAATTACAGTGGAAAATAATAATACAAACTTGATGCGATACAAACCGAATACTTACTATAAAACAATATAATATTTTTCATGAGAACGATTCTTTATTTACATATCTAAGCCTAAAATAGAATTATAGTTTCTAACGCAGCGTGCGTGATAATAATTCATAGTTAATTTAAGAACATATCATCAGGACGTATAAAATGTACCTATACATATATTTTTTTGACAACCAGTCGTAAAACTCGGTGCTTGGGAAATTTATTATCCTATTCTATATCATAATAACATAATTATATGATTTTAATTGTCAACCTTCTTGGTCTAGTGGTCGTGGTGTTCAGAATGTTGTTAGTTATAAAGGCCACTGAATTATTAGGTGAATATATTAATTGTGAATTAAAAAATGTGGGAATACGTTCCCAACTCGCTTTATTTCTAAGTGGGTATTTTGTTCAAATATAGACGTTCGAATTCGTTAAATTTTATTTTAAAAAGCTACCAAACATTTTCCAGATAAAAGCGATTATTGTGAAAATAACTGATGAAGGTGGTAGAGTCTGAAGGTGGTAGAGCCACCCTCCCACAGAACACCGACGTGAAGTAACAGTGCTTGCATTGTTGCTTTTCGTTCGGTCAGTGAGAGCGCCGGAGGCCCGCCTCCTTTCCCCCTTTCCCTTTCCCTCCTCCTCCCCCATACACAGGCTGGCAACGCACTTGCGACTCCCCTGGTGTTGCTAGTGTCTATGGACGGTGGGGATCATTTAACATCAGGTGACCCACTTGTTCGTTTGTCAACTTTTGACATAAAAAAAAGAAACACGCGAAAATATATTATGTCAACCTGATCGGTAAAATGAAATTAGTGAAAATTATAAAAAAAATTGTAACAATATATTGTAATAATATATAGAGATTAGGTTTAATGTACGTAAATTAATATTAAAATTAAAAAAACTGTGAACGACCATAATCGCAAATATAATTATATCTTCTATACCAGAATACTTACATGTCTAAACAATGAGATTGCGTTCAGCAAAAATGATTCTTTTATGCTGTTATTTCTACTAATCGTTTGTGATACTATTAACTAATTAATTAAAGACCAGTTTCTTTAAAAAAAAAACACATATATTTATGTTTTATGACTCTTGAGGCCATTGTACGAGCGTTGATAATGGGCCACTCATTTGTACAATTTACAGCACTTTAATAAAATCAAATAATCACCAATGCGTTCATCTTATTAACCTTTTTCGGAACAGAATTAGCGGTACTCCACAGTTTGGTAGTTTTGGTTAGAACTACAGCTAACAAAAATAAGACTGAACAAATGAAATATGGCATTATAAGGTCATAAATCAATATCAATAAGAAATATACAAGCAACCCGATAGTGTCACCTTTTCTTCTAGCTTTAATCTATAAAGGTTTGAAGAAAAACAAAATAAATAATACTGAGTACTAGTCGCGAGGTGTAATTGTGAAATTCGCAATGTCTACCCTCCTCGAAAATTAATATTAATAATTGGATTCGAACCCATTACCTTATAACACGGCTTCCTAATTGTTGAACCAAAGTTTCACAGTGATGAACTTAATGCTACAAACTCTAAAAGAGCACAAACACAAAACATCACGAGCTATAATAGTTTTAAAGTGTTCACATTGTATTCAAAGTGAACATAGACCGTCTTTTTTATTCGGATTCTTTAATTATTTTTTATTAATTAGCTAGAAGGTGTTCGGTAGCGGAATTCACGTTATCTTTATAGTTGATCGTGGTGCTATATTATATGACTCGACGTAGGATGTGCCCCACATGACGGAGCATGAAAACAAGTTTACTGGAAGAGGTTCACATTGGGTTTAAACACGTATTTTAACTGGGACGCGTGATAAACACAGAGTTAGAATTAATAAAACTTCCACTGTGCGTATATTTGGACGCTTTCACATATATGTTTAATATACAAAGGACTGTAGGAATTAGGTATTGATTATATTATAACTGTACAGCAGTGAAAAATATTTTATCAGCACTGTTATTTCACTGGTGATAAATAGGGAAACCTGCTATTAAAAAAAAGAAACTGCAACGGACTTTAAATCTATTGACTTTTTTTGTTTCCTTAATCTATTTTATACAGCATATAATCTAATTTATGCTATATGAAAAATAGCAATGATACAAAATCATTCAACTATGTGAAAAATAACAGTGCTACAAATTCACAGTAACTAATATTATATTTTAACAAACTGGTCGTCCCATGTTTTAGACTAAGCAAAACCATTAATAGTTTTTTAGGTAATAGTGTTAGGTTTTACAATAAAGTCCCGAAGCATGTTACCGATTTGCTGGACTGTAAGTTTAAGCGTCAAGTCAAGCGGGTTTTGGCGTCAAAAGATTATTATAGAGTGGATCAATATGTGAACGATGATAAAGTCTGGAATTGCCTCCTCTCTGTGCATCCACTAAAAACAATTGTATGATGTATTAAAAAGATGTACCCGATCGAGTTACTTGCCGGTTCTTTTCGATGACCGGGTTGTTTTCCGAACCGGTGGTAGTTTTGACGTTCATAAGGGCCTAAAGCCTAATTTATTCCAAAAGCGGCACATGAAGAGATGCAATATAGAGCCCTCTTGTTGGGAACGTTTGGCAGCACAACGGCCAGAATGGCGCAGAATGGTGAACAGCCACGTACGCGAGTTCGACGCTCAGCGTATAGCTGACCTTGATACCAAACGCGACCAGTTAAAGGCTCGCCCTCCTGCTGCCATAACATATCATTATGAGAACGGCGTACTCACGTGCCCTCAATGTGCACGAAGTTTCGCCGCGAAGATAGGCTACATAAGCCATCTTCGAGCGCACCAGCGCCATTTTTAAGTTTAAGGGTCAAAGTGGTCGCCATGGCCGAAACCGGTCGGAACAATCATCATCATTAGAGCCTAAACTGAATAAAGTATTTTTGATTGGATTTGATTTACTATCTGAATTCTGACCGATCAACGTGAAATTTTGTATATAAGTTATCAGGGTTACAAATAATCATAGGGTATTATTAATCCAGAAAAAAGGACTTACTGTTCCCGAAAGATATGTCAGAACTACACCAACGCGTGCTAATCCACAAGCAAAAGCCAGTTATCGATAATTATAAAAAAAAATATTTTCCATAAGATTATTTCACATAAGAAATAGCAGTGACGCATGAAATGTTTCACACTTGGTAATTACGAAAAATAAGTTATTTTGGTTGCTCTATACGTTATAAGAAAGACATGAAAGCACGCGCAAGACACATCCGCGAAGCAGTAGATCGACGTCAGAGCTAACTGGCCTCACTTACCGTGTATAAAACACATTATTTGTTCTGGAATTTTAATTCGCTCAGTTCACAGCGTTACAGTTTCATTTTAAATAATTTTTAATTATAATATTTATATTACATCTGTTAGAGTACGGACGTGTTCTATTTCACCTTGCATGCTAATTTGTTTCCTGGATGGCGCTAGCGACCATCTATTTATTTTTAATTATAAATTTATGCTAATTAATTACATTATCAGCTGTTTTGCTTTATACGTATGTTTAGATGATATGTTTATTATATTGAGATTTCCTTTTTTTAACTACGTACTTAATAATTAATGAGTAATTAAAATTTTAGGCGTAATAATTAACACGTGTTACCGTTTTAAACGTATTTTGTTTCTGATAAGATAGTGTATAAGTAATATATAACGAATTTAGGTTAGATTATAAATGACGAAGCGCAATGTAATAGTGTCATATACTAAATTATAATACACTAGCTGACCCGTGCCCACTTCCTTGGTCGGTAATAGGCATTACCAAGCTACAACTTTTTTCTAGAACTCAATCATATATCTCTCATCGTGAGAAACGTTTTCGTTCGATCATTTTTTCTCCGACTCCCCAGATATTACCCCCTACAAACTTACAAAATTTACCTCTCTTTGGTATTAGTATAGATAATATAATTAGTTAATAGCTTCTGCCCGCGACTTCGTACGCGTGGAATGGTTATTTTGGGCTAAGAAGCAGCGGCAGCTCTGAAAAGGAAAAAATACCCCGATTTCCCAACATTCTTCATTGCTGCTCCGCTCCTATGGGTCTTAGCGTGATGATATATAGCCTTTAGCTATATAACACTGAAAGAATTTTCCAAATCAGACCAGTAGTTCCTGAGGGGGTACCCAACAGCATCACAACGTCACAAACTCACAAAATTTACCTCCTTATAATATTCGTATAGATTAGACCAGCCATATGCCGCATTCTTATCGGAGTAAGACGTCGCTGTTGTACCGTAATGGATGCCTTACAGTAGAAAACTTGTAACCTTTGCTCGTGTTAATCTTTCACAGAAGGATATTATAAAATATAGATATTATAAAGATAGGGGAAGTGTTCGAGTTATGATCGTTTTCAGCTACGTCACACAAAATTATACAATTCCTCAGTAGAATAATTTGTTTTTAATTATAGTTGGTTTGACCGTCTGGTATGTCTGTGCATTTTACTAGGCCCTTCACATCTAAACACAGCATCACAGTAATTTTTACTTCACTGTAAATTCAGAAGTTGTGGTTCCACTGTATAATCTTATACGATTTCTAATTCTAACCACAATTCAATCCTAAAACGACGGCCACGAACAAGAAATGGACAGTCCACCATCAGTTGCTTTTACACGATACGCTCTTTCCCGCACGAAAACGCTTTCACGTGGGAAATAGTGTGCGTGTAACAACTATCAATAATATTCACTCGTGAATGTCCGTATACGTTTTCCCACGATCATTCCCGCACACTCCCGTTCAGAGTCCGGTCATTTAGAGGTGGTAGAGCCATGCTGAAGCTATTACTGGTTTCAGCATGAGTGGGTCGGCTCGTCCGGGGTAAGTACCACCCTCTCGCAGAAAACCGACGTGAAGTAACAGTGCTTGTATTGTTGTGTTTCGTTCGGTCAGTGAGAGCGCCGGAAACCCACCTCCCCTCCCACATTCGTCACTCCCCTCCCCCTCCACCCTCCCCTGAAACACAGGGTGGCAACGCAATTCCGACACTTCTGGTGTTGCAAGTATCTATGGACGGTGGTGATCACTTAACATCAGGTGACACAGCTATTCGTCTGCGACCTATGATATAAAAAAACCCCAATGAATGAGCATGCCGTGCAAAGACAGCTATTCGAGCTAGTTTCAAAATCCCATAAAGTATAAGAAGGCCATTATATGGGTGGGTCACCATATGTGGTTGGTAACGCCGCAATCGGGTACAAACACCGTTTAATAAATACCGAAACACGACTAGATTAAGCGTGACACTATGGCGGGTGTTTTCACTCTAGTTGAACCCATTAAACCTGGTTAGTTACGTGGTTGTAACGTAAACTCAAAAATAAAATACCGTAGCGTGACAATGTATAATGGAACAGTCCGAGCTCTTGCCATTTGTAATGATGCAGCGTGAAGTAGAAGCTTCAATTAGATTATGGACAATATGACAATATGGCAGATAGTAAACCATGTACGCTTTTGCAAGCCCATTCAGCTGAACCTAGGATTTGTTAACATACTGTTATCTTCATTGCATAAACCTTTCTGTATGAAATACTAATCTGTAAATGTGAACTTTAACGTCATTGAAATAAAGTGCAACTTTATCTTTAAGATATGAGAAGAAGCAGTCCGTGATAAATGAACGCACGTTTGACTAATTAAAGGTAAACCTATAATTATGGGATGCGCTCTTAAGCGATTGTATGTCGAAGAGATTATATACTTCCTTTATTATACTGTGTTGGTTTTTCCATCGCGTTTATTTATGTTTCCGGTGTGTTTGTAGGTATATTCGAAATATTTTAAATTTGTTTTAGCACTAACTGCTACCAGTAACTTCGTCCACGTGGAATTTAGAAAAAACATAAAATTACGAAAACCTAATACAAAATAAAAAACTTTATGATATACCTACATACAATTGTAAGTGGTAGCGCCACGTTGAAGCTATTAAGCAATGCAAACAATGCAAGCACTGTTACTTTACGTCGGTTTTCTATGATAGGCTGGTACTACCGCGGGCGAGCCGACCCATTCATGCTGAAACCAATCAACGTGGCTCTATCACCTTCAAAACGCAATTAGCATGATACGGGCAAATTATGAGAAGAGATGAATGTCATGTAGCAAGAAAAATAGCGAGTACGAAACTGACCGGATAAAGGAGTAGAGGAAGACCGAAAATGGTGTGGACGGATTGTGTGAGAAATTATATGTGTATAAAAGGTAAATACTGAGATGGCATCTATCAGGGGAGAGTGAAAAAGGAAAACATGTTGTGCCGACCCTACTTAGGTACTATAAGGATAAGAATATGAGAAGATGGTGATTGATACTTCCAAACACCAATATTGGTGCGTAAAAAAATTTGCAATCACCTTACACCTAAAAAAAGAGAAAACATATGAAAATAAAATGTTTTTTTTTTATACCTTTCCGTCACTTTTAAATTTTTGTTCATTATTAAAGTATATTAGTCAGTGTACTTAGACGTCATTCAGAGAGCTAAGGCTATTTTTTTAAAGCATGCGTATACAAAAGGTTATATTAAATGTTGAACGTATGCAGTTGTATTTATTCTCATTCTTATTTTTAATTGCCTGTTGTTACTGTCCACTCTCATTTCTGCGTTACGTTTGTTTAGAATCTCATCTAAGGTAGACATGACTTACGTATTGTGAAAAATGTTCCAATTAAAGTAGATATGAATACCTCATTATAATGTCCGAGTTTTACATATGCGGTAATAATTTTATAATTTTAATATAATACACAGTTATTTATATCAAAGATGTGGTAGGAAAAGTTTAAAATTTTTGCATCTTGCGTCATACAAGTTGTAGAATGGCGTGTAGGACATAGCCGGTGTCAGATGTTTTGCAGGAAACTTGAGCTATAGTCACTAAGGTACGTGCGCACCTGTCATTTTAAACCGAAGTTAAATAATATAAGTTAATTAAAAATCTATTAAAATTATTTTATTGTTTATATGAATCCAACTTGTAAGATTCGAAGATCCGTAATTTATTATGCTATGACTCATTTAGCAAATTGGAATTTGCAAATCACTACATAGTATAAAACAAAGTCGCTTTCTCTGTCGCTATATCTCTATGTATGCTTAAATCTTTAAAACTACGCAACGGATTTTGATGCGGTTTTTTAATAGATAGAGTGATTGAAGAGGAAGTTTTATATTTATAATAACATCCATTAAATAGTGGAGAAATACTGTTATTTTTGAGGTTTCTAATGTGATGTTGTAAATAATTACATAATCGATTCGATGCAGATGAAGTTGCACGGGTCAGCTAGTATAAAATAAAAGGAAACAAACCGACTATGCCTAAATCTGTACATAATAATGATATCTTAATATTTTATATCAGCTTTTGCCCGTGTCTTCGCTCAAATTAATGTACATTAAACCTATTTCTTGGAGGCAGTCCTTTATTACAACGTATATAGGTACAAAGTTTCATGATGGTCGGTTTAGTAGTTAGGGCACGAAAACAACAAATAAGCAGGCGATTTAGTATACTACAATATTAAAATCTTTCCATAATATTTAGATTACCGCAGCTAATGATAATAAAAATTGGTTGCATAGTTTCTAAAAGAATGCATATATTTGGCTATATATATATACTAGTGAAATAGAAACTTCTTACTTCGAAGTCTTTTTTTTTTCTCGAACTGACTACGCTATTGACCCAGCAAGGTCTTAACAGCTTCACCGGGCTACTAAGGCGAGCGCTTAAGGCACTCAGCCGATTTTATTTTGACAAAAAGAATGCATATATTTGGCTATATATATACTAGTTAAATAGAAACTTCTTACTTCGAAGTCAGTTAATCAGAAATAGATAGCAGCAAATGTAGTGCCGAATCGTAGTGGCCACGGTGTGTGTAAATTTGAATGGCGTGCGGTTGCTTACTCACCGTAAAAAATTAATTAATTGTTCTTTGCCAAGGTTAGTATGTGTTAAAGTATTGTTAATTTTGTTTGCTCGTAATTTTAGCAAAGAAAAAACACTATTATATTCATCTTCTCTGCATTTCTTTCTAAAGAGTTTTTAATTAAGTTAAATATTTCAAGTAGCAAACACACTGTTTTTGCAAAATCTTATAAGCTTTTTTAAGATATCTTCTATAATTATGTAAAAAATCACAACTTAAATGGTAATAAATAACGTCCTTGAATAAAAAAAGTCGAGGAAGTCATAGGGACTGCCGATAGAAGTGAAAACTTGAAACAATGAAATAAATGCGTTCACTTTTGAATTTTCATATTAATTATAGTGTGAATGACAATAGTTTAATTTCAGAATTTCTTTATTGAAACTATTAACATTAGTGTGATTTTCATATCTATTGGCATTCGGAGCCATTGTGGTACAGAAGATAAATATATATATTTTTATAAAGTCTAATAAGCAATCAAACGTATTATGAACATCAAATATGAATATTACACGTACACAGGCCTCTATACTACGCAAGTGTAATACGGCTGGTCATGCTTACGTAGCATGTCATAACGCGAAATTATTATATTTTTAACCGACTTCAAAAAAAGGAGGAGGTTATCAATTCGTCTGTATTTTTTTTTTTATGTTTGTTACCTCATAACT
>MU161391.1:0-40464 GCA_015888305.1 Antheraea pernyi | reverse complement strand
AGCCACGTCCACCGCCCATCGCAATCTCACTCGTTTCCTTCGGGACAACCAGTGGGGCTATTTCACGCACTCTCTCGAAGAGGAGCGTAAACTACGGGTTGTGATCCGTAGAGTCCCCTCAGAACTCCCGACTGACGACATTTCAGACGACCTCAAGGAACAGAAGATTCCTGTTCGCGAGGTTCATCGTATGCGCTCTCCGCGCACCAGGGCTTCATATGATATGGTTCTCGTTGTCCTCGATCGCACCCCTCAGGGGAAAGCGATTTTTAATCTTACATCCCTTTGCGGCCTCTCCGGCGTCATAGTCGAGCCGCCGCGCAAAACGTCTGTGCCCTCGCAGTGTCACAACTGCCAGGTGTACGGACACTCCGCACGAAACTGTCGCCTGAAACCCAGGTGCGTTAAGTGCCTCGGCGACCACTCCACTAGGGCGTGTTCTCGCACGAAAGACGCCTCCGACCCTCCGAGCTGTATTCTGTGCCGCGGCGTGTGCCATACCGCGAATTATCGCGGATGTCCCCGCGCCCCGCGCACAAAGCGCCCTCGATACCCCAGGCAGGCGTCGCCGTCTAAGACGGTCGCTGCCCCCGCCCGTCCTCGACCTCCGCCTCTCATGTCTCGAGAGTCCTTCCCGAACCTGCCGGGCACGTCTCGTGCACCGGCAGCGTCCGTACCCGCGACTATTGCGCCCCCCCGCCCCTACCGGGCCTCTCAGGCCCCGTGGGCTCCTAAACCCGCGTCCCAGCACACTCCCAAACCTCCGGCGGCTAATCCTTCACAGGATGACCCCGCATACTCCTTTTCCCTATCGAGTATTGACTATACAGCTCAACTACTCATTTTCCACGAGATCTCGGAGATCTCGGCGTACGAAGAGTGCTCCCGAAATCCGCTACAAGGTGCCGTCACGGCAATCCATAGGTTTCCAGCCATCGCGGCTACACTACAACGGCTCGCGCGCGCAGCTATTAAAACATAAATAACTCATATAAGATAGAGTAAATCGCGTATTTACGTCTATCTTCCCCTAAAAATAACCGTCAAACAATAATAATAATTTTTGTTATGTTGCCGGTGCACGAGACGTGCCCGGCAGGTTCGGGAAGGCCTCTCGGGACATGGGAGGCGGAGGTCGAGGACGGGCGGGGGCAGCGGCCGTCTTAGACGGCGACGCCTGCCTGGGGTATCGAGGGCGCTTTGTGCGCGGGGCGCGGGGACATCCGCGATAATTCGCGGTATGGCCCACGCCGCGGCACAGAACACAGCTCGGAGGATCGGAGGAGTCTTTCGTGCGAGAACACTCCTTAGTGGAGTGGTCGTCGAGGCACTTAAAGTATGATAGAGAGGCGTAGTATAGTAGATATAGTATTAGAGGCCTGTGTATATCTTATATTGATATTTTTTATTTAACTGTATGAAATGTATATAAATATTACTCGAAGTATCAATAGATGTGAAAACCATAACAATTCAGATCATAATTGATTTAAAAATTCTAAAAAGAACTTTTAATATTAATTCGCTAATTTACGTTTAATTTTTAATGGATGAATATCTTTCCTATAATATTAAGTGAAACTTTTTGATTTCAATTCTTTGCTTTATGTTACTTTCATTGAAAAAAAGTATATATACATATTCAGATTATACAGAGAAAGAGAGCGTCGCATGGAGGTGGCATAACATTTTTTCCTTACAGACGAAAATATACAAATAAAGGCAATCTAAATCTCTATATCAAATTACATTTGACATTGAAGAAAATTCGTCAGGGACTACGTTACTGACGATGGTTCTCTGACCACACTGCTTTTTATATAATTCCGAATATAAAATTAAAACTTGTTATGCCTTTTTAATTGTTATCTAAATTACAAAAAAAGTGTATTCTATTTTAATATTTTTAGCATTAAGTATATTGGAAAATTTATAAATTCTCTCCATAAATTACTCTGAGAAGTTGTGATATTAATTCAGAATAAAACCACGAGACATTCGAAAAGTATTTTTATTTACATACATGTGTGCACTTAGAATATTTTCATTTTAATAATTAATAATATTAATCAATTACTTGTTCATTCCATATGTACTTACATGTGTTGCATTCCCACCGCACTGAGGGAAACTCATTAATTTTTCAGCGATGGTTGTTAGCGTCGAGCATTATATAATAAGACAACTTCGTACCGACAACGGTCGGTAATCCTTGAGCGCGTATTTTCACGCCGCGTGTTAATCTCCGTGAGGATGAGATGCTTTCAATAGCGTTTCGCATATAGAAAAGTTTCGTTGAAAATGTTCGAAACTCCTCACCGGTAACACGTCGAGTGAAGTTGCTATGTTAATGTATTTCCTCTTTGTATCAGAACTGTCTGCTTGTTAAATACATACATGCCGTACAGATAAATAAGGCGTATCAAGGCAAAAGTTTTAAGTTCTGATGTAGCATAGAGAGAAGACTCGACAAATGTTTAAACTCATTGTGTATAGGATATTTACACTCTGATAATTATTTCTTGTTGATCATAACTTAATCGCACTTTATCGCTATTCGTTAATATTACTTTAAAACTGTCATGGCTACCTTGAACGTGCTCAGTATTTTCAAATCTTATTGTTGTCTAGCAGAAGACAAGCAAGTGAATTAACTTACCTATATAAAATAGTTAATTATATTATAGACTGTACACAATTACTATACTTGCTTAATTTTAACAATAATATTCGCGATCGCTGCAAACGCCTGTTTCATATTCCTTTTTACATAAATAACATTTCCTTTAATAATCCGATTGCTAACATGTGTCGCTCATATAATACTATCACTGACTGTATCTTTCTGCTGTCCCGACAATGACATAGACATATTTCATCTTAGTCTGAGTAAATTTCGATGCATAGTTCAAAAACACATGTTTTCTCTTTAATACAATATATTTAAGTTAGTATACTTGTATTAGATCGTATGATTATGCTTATTAAGCACAGATGTGCATGCATATAAATCTGGATAATATAGCAGATAAAAAAACAATTTTTTTTAATTGTAACACGCCATAATGACTGCACTGTGCCTGATAGTAAACACAGTACAATCCAAAAACAATGGCGAATAAATAATAAATAATAGTATTAATTGTAATTGTAAATATTTTAACTTATTGTCTGTAATGTGTGCCTTGTAAGTAAATAAAATACACTATTCTTTCGATACCTTCAAAACCATCGGGGTGGCAACCACCACAACCGCACAGGCCAGATTTGTAATTTATTTAAATGGGTTAAAAATTGCTCTGTTATGGAGATAAAGGCTCCCTTACCTAATAATCTTCACCGCCGCCGTAGTCCGGTGAAGCTGTTAATTTTTTTTTTTTCTCGAACTGACTACGCTATTTACCAAGCAAGGTCTTAACAGCTTCACCGGACTACAAAGTTATCGACGTGAAGATTTGAACTTGCGACCCCGTCAGTTTAGACGTGGTAGTAAGCCTCTAATCCAGAGTGTACACGAAGCTGTTAAGACCTCGCTTGGTCAATAGCGTAGTCATTTCGAAAAAAACTTCACCGCCGCCGTTGCCCATGTTAACAAAGCACCAGATTCCCAAGTAATACACACCACAAATATAGAAGCACTAATTATCATGCCGCACTGGTATATATATAGTGCGCAGGAACAAATCCGAATGCGAATGAGACCTAGTGCAATTGACAGGCAAGTGACCGATAATCTCTGATATTGGACATAATATTTGAAAAATAATTTTGACCCAACTTAACCCAACCAAACTATGCCCGAACAGCCATTAATCGCTTTATATAATTGCATAGATTTCTAATACTTTAAACTTATTGTCTATTCGTATGTATATTCTAGCTCTTTTTACCAGTCACATCTAGGTTAGTCATGTTTAGCGTTCTTTTCTACTTTTTATGTACTAGGCACAAATAAATATATTGGAGCAAAAGTGAATTCAATTTCCTATTAACTTGTTCCTACGTAGTTGCTTTAAAAGAGGAGTGTATTATTACTCTTTGCGAGAAACAAGTAAACATTTACTCGTATATAATACGTAGTTTAAGAAACTTATACAAATCCAATTTATTTCCCATTTCCTCACTTCATGAAAATTTAAATATGCTCTCAAGGTAAACCACTTTGAAAGCAATCCTTTGATCGCGTTTATATCTTCATGCAAAGCTATTCAATTCATATACGACAAATAATATTATAATATACGTTAAATATTTTTGAATGTTTGAAAATGTTTTTGACACAGAAGAACATTATAATGTATATTATAGGTATAGTATATAGGTAGGTGAAAAAGCCACGGTGAAGCTATTACTGGTTTCAGTATGAATGGGTCGGCTCGGTCGTCTCCCCTCTCGTCTCCTACTCTCCTCCGCCTCCTCCCGCACCCAAGCACAGGTTGGCAACGCACTTGCGACTCCCATGCTGTTGCAAGTGTCTATGGACGGTGGTGATCACTTAACATCAGTCGACCCGCAAGTTCGTTTGCCTCCTATGATATAAAAAAGTATAAAAAAAACTAGCTTGTGCCCGCGACTTCATGTGGTTTAGTTACTTGGGGCCAACACTAACACGTAGCAGAGGAAAAAAGAAAAAAAAAACGATTTTGAAACATTCTCCACTGGTGCTCTGCTCCTAATGGTCTTAGCGTGATGATATATAGCTTATAGCCTTTCTCAAAATTAGTTTTTCAAATCGAACCATTAAGTTCGTTTTGTTTCCTTAAGTATTAAGTTTCCTGAGATTAGCACTTTCAACCAAATTAGTTAAAGATTACTACTATTCTCTCGTACTTAATTCGAGCCGTCAATCAAATTACAATAAGGTATGATAGAGTCTACAATCAGTTATTGTTGATCGAAGGATAGAGTGGACCGATTTTAATGGAACAGTGATACATGTTCATACAAACAGACAGACAGACAAACATTTCTAAAGATGATTGAAATGTATTTTATTACTTATTCCCACAACTACAACAATTTTTTTCACGGAAATCGAAAAAGTACATACAGGTTAGATTTAAATTCTTATTATATATATAGATTATTATATGTATAGAAGAAGAAGGAGATAACAATTTATATTAACGTTATTATATTTTCCTTCTTATCTAACAATATAGTAACTGCTGGAGTTCCGAGGCGGACTTAATAAAAATTCAAACAACAAAACAATATACAATCGCGTTCAATATAATCTAGATAAGCGAACTGCAATCGAACCATTACTAAATATCGCAATTGTTTAAACAAAAAACATAAATCTGCGTAGCAGGAACCTTAAATATAGGTAGTTATTGATATAAATAAAATATTTCCAATTAACGTTCCCTTTTTCCTTGTATTATTTTATCTCAACTTTTCCAATGTCATTAATATAATATTACAGTTTTAATAGTAATTCGAAGTATTTCCATTATGAGGTCATAGGGGTGACTATTTGTAATGATTTTAATCCCATATGCATTATGCAAAAATGACCCATTTTTTAATTATCATGTTTTTTAGCTTTTTGTCAAAATAAAATAAAAAGTATCATCTTAAGTTTCTTTTTTTTAATTTATAAAAACGATTAAACGCTGGTTAATTTTAAATTTGTGTTTTTTGTTGTGTTCAATTTTTGATTCATTTTATAGACAGTTTATAGAACGACTGTAAGTTTAGTTCGACTATGAATCCTGTGTGACAATTTTTTTCAGTTTCTTTGATATAAGATCCTAGTTTTTATGCATTGTTGGAGAGCTAAGAAAACAGTTATGTTTTTAAAATAATCTACAAACCAAGTTTCATAACTTTTATTTTGCTTTTAAGGCAATTTAGTGAAAAAAATCTCAAAAATAAATAAATAAAATAATATCCTTTTTCGTCTCACACTTTCTCTCGTCTCACACACTTAATAAAAATTCAAACAACAAAACAATATACAATCGCGTTCAATATAATCTAGATAAGCGAACTGCAATCGAACCATTACTAAATATCGCAATTGTTTAAACAAAAAACATAAATCTGCGTAGCAGGAACCTTAAATATAGGTAGTTATTGACATAAATAAAATATTTCCAATTAACGTTCCCTTTTTCCTTGTATTATTTTATCTCAACTTTTCCAATGTCATTAACATAATTAATAAATAAAATAATAAATAAAAATAAATAAAACACATTAACAGTGTTATTAGTAATTCGAAGTACTTCCATTATGAGGTCATAGGGGTGACTATTTGTAATGATTTTAACCCCATATGCATTATGCAAAAATGATCCATATTTTAATTATCATGTTTTTTAGCTTTTTGTCAAAATAAAATAAAAAGTACCATCTTAAGTTTCTTTTTTTTTAATTCATAAAAACGATTAAACACTGGTTAATTTTAAATTTGTGTTTTTGTGTTCAATTTTTAATTCATTTTATAGACAGTTTAAAGAACGACCGTAAGTTTAGTTCGAATATGAATCCTGTGTGAATTTTTTTTTCAGTTTCTTTGATATAACATCCTAGTTTTTATGCATTTTTGGAGAGCTAAGAAAACAGTTATGTTTTTAAAATAATCTACAAGCCAAGTTTCATAAATTTTATTTTACTTTTAAGGCAATTTAGTGAAAATATCTCAAAATGAATAAATAGAATAATATCGTTTTTCGTCACACACTTTTAAATTTGGACTGATAATTGTTATTTTAATATTAATAAATAACCAGTGTTTAATCATTTTTGTAATTCCGAAGAAAAAATGAAATTTCAATTGATGTTTATTAAATAAATTTTTGTTGTTGCATTTTTTACTTATTTTGAAAAAATCTAAAAAACATGAAAACTCAGAAATGCTTCACTTTTGCATAATACATATGGGGGTTAAAATTGTCACAAATAGTCACCACTATCACCTCCTACGGGAATACATCGTTATGTATACATTATTTAAAGTATAATCTTTTGCTAATATATGCTCTAATAGGATTTTCACAAAAACGATACGTATTAAAAACAAAAACCATATTTAAACTATTCATTACGATATATACCTTTTTTTAAAATGTAGCACGGCAATATGACTGCACTGTGCCTGATGGTAAGCACAGTACAATCCAAAAACAATGGCGACCACCGAGTGACACACTATCCATTGCTGGTCCCCGCTGTCATGCCGGCCTGCGAAAAGCTAGATATGCACAGGTTGATCTCGAAAGGCGACCCGCAAAAGCGAATCACTATGACGGGCTTTTTCACCATATACATGGTGATTGCGACCCAGTCAGGCTGTAAAACCCTACCACCCCGCCTTCGCCGTTGCCTCGTTCGTTATTCAGGAGGGTGCACCACATGCAGGTGAGGCTGGCTTGGATGTCTCAAGTCTTAGATGTTATTCGACACCCCTTACACTCCAACCTACTACAAACTACCTACTACAAAAGTAGTATATTTACGATTTAAAAGTATTATTTTATAAATTTTACTTACGAAATCGCTGGCCGTTATAAACAGTGTCGAATTTGTAAAATCAATACCCTAGTTTTATTAAAATAACAAATATAAAAGTTAAGGATCCTTTAAAAGCACAAATAATTTCTTAACATTATTATATTAACAGACCAATCAAAATCTTAATAATATTTTTTATAAATTACAGCTTTTCAAAGTCGCTCAATTATGCTATAGTGTTTCTATTTTATTACAATAAGAAACTATCAGCTGATACTTTTTTAATAGAATTTTTTATGTCAATTTAATTATAATGCAGACCACTCGAGAATATAGAAAAAAATATCGAGCCAATATTATAGAATATTTTACAAGTTAATACATTAATGAAGGAAATTTTTGTTGTTTATCGCTAGTATAATATATAACAGCTGTATTTAACGAACTACACTACCTGCTAAATCTTATTAGACAGGCTTTTTTGTAGACAACTAGGTTTGGGTCAGGTGATTGTACAAATTTCCGTTGAAAAAAAACCATCTACACCGTAGATCTCACACATACGTTACCGCCAGTATAAGTATGTAAGTGGGATGCAAGGGGTGTCGAATAACATTATAAGACTTGCGACACCTAAGCCAACCTCACGTGCACGTGGTGCATGCTGCTGATTAACGAACGAGGCAATGACGAAAGCGAGGTGGTAGGGTTTTACAGCCTTACTGGGTCGCAACCACCATGTATATGGTGAAAAAGCCCGTCATAGTGATTCGCTTTTGCGGGTCGCCTTTCAAGATCAACCTGTGCATATCTAGCTTTTCGCAGGCCGGCATGACAGCGGGGACCAGCAATGGATAGTGTGTCACTCGGTTGTCGCCATTGTTTTTGGATTGTACTGTGCTTACCATCAGGCACAGTGCAGTCATATTGCCGTGCTACAATAAAAATAAAAAAACCAACGACCGAAGAGTAACCTGTTACTTGCTTACCATTTATGGACTATGGGAAAGCTTCAGATTTGTTTGAGAACTTGGCCACATTGCATTTCTCAAACTGTTGAAATGTTTATATGAAAATAAGACTATTTTGGTCCTACTACAAACCCAGATCTCGATACTTATACTTTTGGGATGACACAGAGATACCAATATTATTTTTCTAAACTATTTACCCCTGCACTGAATAATGTTATAAGATTTGAGCAACGAAGGTTGAGCCATAAATATAAAGGTTTCTACCTGATTACAAAGTAATATCGTTTGAGAAGACCTCGGTACAATAATTAATGACATCAAAAGAGCTTGCATCGAGTTGATTGTAGGAGAAATATGGTCAATATTGCAGATCATTTTAAACGTCCATGTTGCTCCATGTGTCGTAATATCGTAATTTGTTGATTATTACATTCATGTTAAGAATTTTTCCAGTTAGGTAAGTAAGTCTAACTTTGAGAAAGAAGTTAATCGTAACTTAAAGCCACGTAACACCTTCGCGGCCAAGTTACCACAAATTCTTAAAATCTTTGATCAACGGGTATTACCATCAACATTTGATGCCGATAGTCCATTAATGTACGATGCTGAGACTTACTCGCTAACCATAGGCCTTATGAGAAAGCTGAATGACGTCCATAGTGTACTGGAGAGATTTATGCTCGGAATTCAGAAATCAGTAAATCCTTACATTACCAAAGTCACCTGTAAACTACTAAGAATAGTTTAACTTAAGTTGTAGTAGCCGGGGAATTATTCTCATAGAAGAGATAATCGAGACTATAAAATGCTCAAATTTTAATCATATGTCACAAGGACCAGCTAAAGTTTTCAGACTTACTAAATGTTAGCAGAACATTATCTTTGTGGTTGAAATACTGCCTTTGGGTAGGAAACACTGATGATAATGATAATTTAAACAGAGCAGTGGCCAAAATGTATCAAACGAAAAATGGTATAACAAGACTGAATAACACTGAGAATGATTAACTATACCAGATTTTCATACTCTATGAAAATACCACCAGTGACAGATAAATTGGATAGTATAGGTTAGTGTAGTAAGGGTATATCGTGATAAGGAATAAAAGTCATATAACCAGCACAACTTTAATTATGAAGGTGGATAGTATATGAAGACCGATTTTTTATTGTAGCTCGGCAAAATGACTCCACTATGCCTGATGGTAAGCACAGTACAATCCAAAAACAATGGTGACCACCGAGTGACAATATCCATCGCCGGTGGCCGCTGTCATGCCGGCCTGCAAAAAGCTAGATATGCACAGGCTGATCCCGAAACGCAACCCGCAGAAGCGAATCACTATTACGGGCTTTTTCGCCATATACATGGTGGTTGCGACCCAGTCAGGCTGTAAAACCCTGCCACCCCGCTTCCGCCATTGCCTCGTTCGTTATTCAGCAGGGTGCACCACGTGCAGGTGAGGCTGGCTTGGGTGTCTCAAGTCTTATGATGTTATTTAACACCCCTTACACCCCAAAATAATATATATTATATATATAATGGTATGACTTGATTGTATGAAGAATTATATTTGTATAAAAGATGTAAGTAAATAAATTTTGAATTAACAGCTGATAGAGAAGAGTAGTGAGAAGAAAATACGTTGTGTCGACTCTACTTAGATGGGATAAAGGTAGGAAGATGATGTTATTTATTTATAATATGAGATAACATTGAAAGAATTTTCCAAATTAGACCAGTAGTTCCTGAGATTAGCGCGTTCAACCAAACAAACCATCCAGCTTTATAATATTAGTATAGATTTATTTATAATAATAGCAGCTTCTCCCCGCGACTTCGTCCGCGTGGAATAGTTACTTTAGTCTATGGCTAACACGGAGCGGAAGCTCTCAAAATGGAAAAAAACGATTTTGAAACATTCCTCATCGTTCCTCCGCTCCTATTGTTCTCAGCGTGATGATATATAGCCTTTCTCGATAAATGAACTAACACTGAAAGAATTACAAATCAGACCAATAGCTCCTGAGATAAGCGCGTTCAACTAAACAAACAAACCCTCCAGCTTTATAAAAAAAAAATATCATAAGAGACCAACGAACAAGTTTGTCACCTGATGTTAAGTGATCACCACCGTCCATAGACACTTGCAGCACCAGGGGAGTAGCAAGTGCGTTGCCAGTCTGTGTTTGGGAGGGACGGGGCTGGAAGGGAAGGGGAAGGGGAATAGGAGGACGGGAAGAGGAGGTGGTTATCCGGCGCTCTCACTGAGCGAACGAAACGCAACAATGCAAGCACTGTGACTTCACGTCGGTTCTCTGTGAAAGGGTGGTACTACCTCGGGAGATCGGACCCATTTATGCTGAAACAGTATAAATTACGATAATATAATTTTATCGTGGTTAAAGATTAATATTTTTAATGTTTACCGACTAGTGTAGGTATAGTTTATATCGTATTCTATACACTAGGAAGCAAGAATAGAATATTGAACTCAACGTAGCGTATGATGAGTCTACATGCACAATATTTCATTCACGGTGCGAGTCGTTCGCGAGGTATCACTCCAAAGTTTATGGATTGTGTATGAGACACGAATTAACTTAGAAAAGTAGCTCGACACACCGCGCCGTCACATACCGTCGTACAGTTATACACTGAGTTGATTCACAAAGGCCGAAACATTTATATTATTATGGAACTCAATTGCAAAGTTTCCGACAGCTTTGCATACTAACAATTACTCGGGAGTATACACGAGACATATTCTTTCTAATATGTTTTACTCGTACACTGGTTAACTACTTCAAGAGAAATAAAAATAATAATTCCCTTCATTAGTTTTCCCAAAGCTATCTACAGATTTACCGGTTAATGTGTTATATATTCGGTATCTTAACTCTGCCCTCCCAATACATTCTTGATAATTTAATGTATATCCGTAAAAACTTTGAAAAACTGAATTTAGTAAAAGACCGGCTTAATCTAAATACTAGAAACTGTAATAAACTGGTGGTCCCATGTTTCAGACTTAGCAAAACCAGTAATAGTTTTTTAGGTAATAGTGTTAGGTTCTACAATAAACTCCCAAAGCATGTTACCGATTTGCCAGACTGTAAATTTAAGCGCCAAGTCAAACGGGTTTTAGTTTCAAAAGGATATTATAGAGTGAATCAGTATGGGAATGATAGTGATGTCTGGAATTGACTCCTCTATGTGCATCCACTAAAAGAATTGTATGATGTATTGAAAAAATATGTTAAAAAAATGTACCCGATCGAGTTTGTTGCCGGTTCTTCTCGATGATTGGGTGGTTTTCCGAACCGATGGTAGTCTTTGACGTTCATAAGTGCCTTATTGGGGCCTAAACTTAATAAAGTATTTTTGATTTGATTTCATTTATATAAATATACTAAAATATATAAATAAGCACCATAGTATTATTAGCTTTTAAGGTGGCCCATTGCGTGAACGATAATGATATCTAGATGTAGGTCCTCTTTGTATATCAAAATAACGATAAATGACTGTGAATAATACGTAGTTGTTTTAATCTTCTATATCTTCCATACGTATAATAAGCATGTATGTCAAATTTAGATTTTCGTGAAGATTATTAAAATAATATTAAAAGTGAAAAATAATTTCAATCATGTTTAGTTTGTCTCTGTCTGTCTGTTTATATGAACACGCATCACTGCTAAAGTACTAGGTTCAGAATAAAACATCACCAAACAAATCATAAAGCATAATATCCTCGAGAGTAACCAAGTTTTTGTTTCATTTACATCGGTCCAGTGTATCAAAAGTTATTGTAATTTTAATGACGACGCGGCTTAAGTACGAGAGAAATGTTGATAAGTAAATGGACTTAATACATTGCGGTGACTTTATTAATCGCCGTTTTTACATAAGGTTCCACGCAGACGACGTTGCGGGCACAACTAGTTAAAAATATGTATAAAAAAGATAAACTTCGTCGAGTTTGTTTCCGGCTTTTCTCGATGACTGGTACGTTTTCCGTATTTAGGGCAGTGTTTTAACGTTCATAAATGCCTTCTTAGGGACTAAGCCGAAAGTACGTTTACGATTTTCTGCATGTATTCTGAATAATCTAAATAATTAATTGTTTTTAATAAAATAATAAAAAGTAGTTAACTACATATTAGTAAATGTAAATAATTGAAAATAGCATATATTTCTTATAATTTTCATACTTAAAAAAAAGTTAATATTGTTAAAAAAATTATATTTCTTCCAATTTGATACTTAGTCAACAGGCTGAGAGTTAAAACTTGTAAAGCTACCTTCAAACCCGTCTGAAATATAAGCTAAACTTAACAGGTTATTTTCTGCGCCGATCATTTAACAGATCAATGCAACTAATTAATCCAGAATAAATGAACACCGAAATCATTTTAGTATTTGTTCAATTATTATGTTGTATGTCTGTTTAAAAAGTTATTAGCTCTATTATTTTCTTTCCTTTTAATTAACGTAACTAATTCAAGATAATAATATAAGTATATGAATCATTAATATGATTTATTGATAAAATCATTGATATGAGATAATTTTTGTATATGAACTATTAGAAATTAATAAAAAAAATGGCCATAACAATACATAACAATCAATAATTTCGGTGGCAACAGAGAAATACATATTAGATAATATCATCAGCTTAGTTGACATTCTTAGAAAATTAACAAGTCCTTATCAGTATCTATATTATAATAAAACTGTAGCAAGGTCAAATCTGTACATTAAATATTTTTTGAAAATTTTGATCGGGGTAGGCTTTGTTATCGATATAGAAGCCAAAACTAACCCTTTTAAAATTTTTGTCTGTCTGTCTGTCTGTCTGTCTGTCTGTCTGTCCCTGTGAACGCGCATCACTCGGAAAGTAATGTAACACTAATCAATAAACAAATGACTACTAAGAATTCCATGATTTGAAAATAAAATTAATTTGAAATTAGAATTAGAATTCTTAGATAAACAAAAATTATTTTATTTGAAATGGCCAGTACTCCAGAACGGCAATTTCATAGGTAAAGACCAATTATATACATAAAGTGACATTTAATTGTACGTGTTCTTACAATACATAATTTTTCAAAATTTGTATCAAATTAATATGAAATACCCGCTTGCACTAACACCCGTTTCCAGTAATAACGAAACTAATTTCGCTCACGTAAAGTATTTCCTATTCTTATAGAAAACTCATTGACGCTAACTGAACCCCAGAACCCATACGATTTTACGACTCGTAGTTATAATAATTATATTAGTATATTATGGTAAATATTACTATTATCGGGTATATATTTTTATTTTATTTCATATATCATTCTGGAATGTCAATATTGTAATCACCCACCTCCGGTGCCGCTAGGTGACAATCAAGAAGCGAGACTACAACACGACCGGAACATTGACATTAGAGCCACCATATATATATATATTTTTTATAATAATCTGTGTGACGCTTGACCTCTGTCACACCTGATGGAAAGTGAGGACGAGGCCTAGGATGTAACGCGTTCACCCAGTAAATGCACATTCACTCTTCTTTTGAAGATCACTTCATCATACAATTCAGGAAAAACAGACGCAGGCAGCGTATTCCAGTCCTTCGCGGTTCTCATAATTAATGACGATGCAAAGCACTTCGTCCGGATGTCAACCGCGAATGAATGGAGCCCCGTACGGCGTCTGGTAGTCCTAAGATGAAACGGAGACGGTGGAATTAGTTGGTGCATCTTGTGTACATTCTCCAAAGTGTAGCCGTTAGAATACTACAAGGCAAGAGATCCTACGCTGATGTTCCAGTGTTTGCAGTTTGGCTGCTAAGAGTGATTCGTTGCCGACAAGTCTTCGAGCTTTGTGATCGACGGAGTCCAGCAAGGCCAACTGGTATTTAGCAGATCCGTCCTAAAGGTGGCAGCAATACATACCATACACGGCCTTATCTGTGACTTATAAAGATTAAGAAGCTGCTCCGACGTAAAGTACCGCTTCACCTTGAAAAGGGCCCCAATTTTTTTGCAGCCATTTTAGCCTTAGCCTAAATCGTACGTCCATAGTTGAGCTAAAGAAAGCTATTTAAAAAAAAATGAAAAGCTATTAAAGATACAGATTGATACTAGCGCCACCATATTAGAGATACACATTGACACTAGCGCCACCATATTAAAGATACAGATTGATACTAGAGCCACCATATTAGAGATACATATTGACAATAGCGCCACTATATTAGAGATACACATTAACACTAGCGCCACCATATTAAAGATACAGATTGATACTAGAGCCACCATATTAGAGATACATATTGACACTAGCGCCACCATATTAAAGATACAGATTGATACTAGAGCCACCATATTAGAGATACATATTGACACTAGCGCCACCATATTAAAGATACAGATTGATACTAGAGCCACCATATTAGAGATACATATTGACACTAGCGCCACCATATTAAAGATACAGATTGATACTAGAGCCACCATATTAGAGATACATATTGACACTAGCGCCACCATATTAAAGGCCGATATGTCCATCGGCCGTAGAGCGCAGGGGTGCCTGCTTCCGGTGCGGGGAGGATGGCCACCGCGCAGACGGTTGCAAAGCGGGCACAACGCGATGCGCCGTCTGCGCAGGCGCCGGCAAGCCGGCGGACCATATTATGGGGGGGGCTAAATGTCGACCCCCCCATGTGAAAGGAAAACTGCCCCTCATGAAGGGGGCGGAAAGGGAGGTAGTTGCTGAGAAATAGTTAATGGAGTATATCCACAGCAACTACCTCCAAACGAATGCAAACCACTCCGCTGCTGCCCAGGACCTGCTCCTGCAGGCGGTGGCGGAGTGGGAAATCGATGTCATGGTGGTCGCGGAGCCGTACCGTGTCCCGGACCAGCCGCACTGGGCTGGAGATATGGACGGCTCCGTGGCCGTATTGTCTGGAGGAGGACTGCCCCTCACAGTCAAGGAGAGGGGCTCCGGGTTCGTGGCAGTCGCCTCACGGGATCTCGCGACCCTCGGAGTCTACTTCTCCCCGAACCGGCCCCTCATCGAGTTCGAGTCCTTTCTCGACTCGCTGGGGCCGGTCGTGAGGCGGCTGGAACCGCTCCCCATCGTCGTACTGGGCGACTTTAATGCCAAATCCAGGGCGTGGGGAGCGGTGGCCACGGATGGACATATCGGCCGGGTATGGCCCAAGCCCATACACCTGTAGCAGCGGAGAGGCCTGCTTTCCAGGTGTACGACTCGAGCCATACTCCAGCCGAGCCGGAGGCGACCGGCCTCGACCAGCTTCCGCGCCGCGTCTACGGGGAGGGAGACAAACAGTGAGTTGCCTCCCTCGCCTCGCGCGTGGAGCTTACCCACCCTTATTTGGGTGGGTTCACATCCGCTGGCCCCCACGATCGCCTCGACGGCTTCTTTGTGTGACACCGAGATGTCGATGCCGACAACTCGGATGTCGGCTCGCCTGACCGGCCGCACTACATCGGCTAGCGCCTCCAGCGCTACCGTTACTTTAGAGGCCAACTTGTCTGCTCTCTGAGGCGCCAGGGGACCAGGGACCTGTAGCATTTTGGCCCCCGTGAGGCTCGTCCGCACCTTCAGGTCAGAGATGTCGCACTCCGCCAGCGACACCTCCTTCCTAGCCCTAAGGAGGACGTCCGCGTAGGTCACCCCCAATTTCGCCGCCTCCGGCCGCAGCGTTATCAGAACTGCGGCCGAGCGAGGGGGGGCGAGCCTATTTTTCGCCCTCCTTCTGCGCTTCCTCTTTGACTTGCTCCCCTTCTGGTACGAGTTCGGGGCCGTGACCACCGTAGCCGTCGCTGGAGTCGCCTTCTCCTTCTTTCTCTTGCGGCGGCGCTCCACAGTAGTCCAAGCCTCCGACTCCGTAGTCGCGTAGTCCGCGGACTGCGGTGCTGGCGTCATGAAAATGTATATGAGAATAGGTCGTAAAATATATTTTAGGTCTCTAGGAGATTAGGGTGTCCCTATCCAGATTTTTTTTTTCTTTTTTTGTCAATTTTTTTTTCCCCTTAAATATTACACATAACCCCAAGTTTTCATGTCCCTAACCTCCCATTGCTCATTTGTGATTTTAGTATTTTTCTATGAACAATATCCAAATGATTCAACGGTCGTTCGTACTTCAAACAAATCGAAATTATTGATATTGCTGAAGGGCAGATGTCGCCACGTCCTCTCATTAAAATTTCTTCCACGAATGCGCAAGCCATTCACTAAGCCTACTAGGTATGTGTTTGAGTGAGTTCCTGAATTTCTTTTGTTTCACAATAATCGGTAATTGGGGTCTAGGTTTTTTATGATCTTTCGAGTTTTGAAATACAGTTGGAACCGGTAAGTAACAAATTTCACGCAGACGATGTTGCACGGGTCAGCTAGTTACTTTATATAATGTCAAAAAGTATTTGGACTACCCAATACCCAACCAACCAATTTATACCCGAACAATTACAATGGTTGATCAGGTCGAAAGGTACAATATTACTTAGACCAATTAATTTTTTCACGCTAAACAATAACAACAGTGTTTAGTTGTTAACTTTAATAATACTGGGTATAAGCGTATTATCTGATATATATACACGTTTTAATACTTCACCTACGCATGAAATTATTGTAGTTTATAGGTGATGCTCTTTTGTCTCTGAGACATAATCATACATGAATCCAAAACTTTGTATCCCTTTTTAGAAGAATTGCGTGAATGGATAAACGTGAAATTTGTCATAGTTAAAGTTTATATGGAGGAGAAGTGCAGAAGCTATTTATTTTGTATAAAATGCATTAGAAGTATATTAAATTAATTAAAATATGCATTACTCACACTACTGCTTCAATTTTAAACAACATATACACGCATGTAAATAAAAAAGACATTTTGACATGATCCGTCAATAACGGACTTCAAAAAAGGTTGCGAAGGAGGTCGCTATGCTTGACTGTATATATTTTTTAACCGACTTCGAAAAAGGAGGAGGTTGCTGCTTTTTTTTTATTGTAGCACGGCAAAATGACTGCACTATACCTGATGGTAAGCACAGTACAATCCAAAAACAATGGCGACGACTGAGTGACAGACTGTCCATTGCCGGTCACCGCTGGCATGCCGGCCTGCGAAAAGCTGGATATACACAGGCTGATCCCGAAACGCAACCTGCAGAAGACGGGCTTTTTCGCCATATACATGGTGGTTGCGACCCAGTCAGGCTGTAAAACCCTACCACCCGCTTTCGCCATTGTCTCGTTCGTTATTCAGCAGGGTGCACCACGTGCAGGTGAGGTTGGCTTGGATGTCTCAAGTCTTAGATGTTATTCGACACCCCTTACACCCCAAAACGTTATACAAGACTACGTTCGGTAGTATGTATTTTTTTATGTATGTTAATCGATATCTCGGCAAATTATGAACCGATTTTAATTATTCTTTTTTTATTTGAATTAGTTATATTCAGCAGTAATTCTATATAAATTTGAAGAAAATATTCAACCCCTAAGGTGGTGAAATATCGTTTATTTGACTTTCACCCACTTCGTTTCTACATATATCCGTGAAATTGGAACCGATTTAATATGAACACTAGATCGGCCTTCAAAAGGCAAGATGTCGGTGGTATTTACGCATTTTTATGTACAAAGTAATACATAATAATAAGTTATGTACATTGTAAGGCGAACCTCTGCCCAAATAAATAGTGACAGTATCTACAAAGTGTTTATTGGCATCCCCGACCGCATTGACTCAGCGTATTTTGTAACACAACACATTAATTAAATGGCACAATAACTGTTAATGTATCTTGAAATCGATATTTTAAACCAGGGATCAATTTATAAACTCATTAGTAATTTATAGAGGCATGGATATCATTTTACCGGCATTAAAAATGCCGTCGGATTTAACTCGTTTGTGACAACACGCTACAAATTAAGATCCTTTTAAAAGTAACTGAAATCACATGCAAATCGATCAATTTTAATAGTTCACGTAAATATGCAAACAGCCAATTTACCCGTGTGAAGATATTTGGTATTCATTTCTGCATTGATTTTTGCAAAGGCCCTATGTCCGATAAATTCATGCTCGTGATATTGGATGGTTGAAGATAAAAAATACATAAATTTCAGTAATTCGTCATTCTTCCATTATATGTTCCAATATAAGTTAAATATGAATTTAAACATACACAATAGTGTATTTGTAGTGGATGACAGGTGTTTTATACAACATACTATCTGATAACGCCTGCTTTTTTGATAATTGAATAAACTTTTAATTGAAATAAAAATGGCGAGGGCCAATGAAATCCAAACAATAAGTAGCCTAGAACCATCTACGAATGGTCATAGTATATACACTTATAATCACGTCACAATTACTGAACCTATCGTCAAAAGACTACGACAATTCATAGATGATCCTAGGTTACTTATTTTTAGATTCCATTGACACTTTGCCATTTTCTTTAATAAAAAGTTTATTTATATACACACATCAAAAAAGTGCAAAAGCGCAAACATGCGTTATATTACAAATTTTACCATTTATATTCATTAATTTCTAAGTATTTACTCAAACAAAGGGAAGGAAACTTTTTTGTTATTGATGGTTATAAAAAAAATACTGGCTGGTTTTATACTTCACGTCGGTTTTCTGTAAGGAGATGGTGCTACCCTGGGCGAGCCGACCCAATCATGCTGAAACCAGTAATAGCTAGATACAGATTAGATGTGCAAGCCTGGTTAGTAGTATACATCAACACATGAAGCATGCGTACTGTTCTCTCGAGGCTAAATAGTTACTGCTGCCTACAGTTTTGTACAATACACATTGAAAAAGACGATGGCCTTGATATATCGTTGGATGCTACTTCTGAGGACTGGGTTAATTAAACTATTGTCCTTTTAAGGTAGACTGTACATAGCTCTAGGCTGCATACTGCCTTTTTAATATATGTGTATATAAGAAAAAAAAAGGTCATGTTAGATATAAATATAAATTACTTCCCCTACGTGACACGGGTACTTAACGTATCGTGTGTTTGCAACAACAATTGTTGTGTCTAGTCATACTTATTCACTGACTTTGATCGACATATTTGCGATCTACACCATTATTAAGGCTTATCATATCCAATATGACGTTAGAACTCACTGTAATTCATCAGGTTCCAATATATATATTATATAGCATGGTATCGACTTTATTTATTAAATAATAACGCTTATAATTACGAGCCGTCTCATTCTTCAAATTACTATATGATTAAGTATATAAAGAAATCCTTGTGATCGTATAATCACGATAAACTGTAATGTTATATATTACTAATTAAACAGTATATTGAGAAAAAAATTGTATATCCATTGTTACATTATTATTATAGACTAGCTGTACATGCAGCTCCGCATGCGTTTTTTTAAATTGTATTAAAGGAATACAAAATTGTGAGACCATGCAAAATTATAGAAATGCTCTTTAAAACAATTGTAAGTACGCCACGCACGCCACTTACAACGTGTAACGTATACATTAGATATATAAATACTAACAGTGTATCAAATGAGGTTTAACAATTTGGAACCTTAACCCACCATATAACTACCTCAGTGCTCACTTACACTATATAACGAACTAATAAAAAAATGAATTAAAGATGTTATTGTGATGATATAATATACTTTCAATAAGTAATACGTTCATGCCATAATATATTTTTAGAAAGACCCCTTCTATCTTCAAAATTACAAATAATAATTATAATGTTGAATTGTATACAATGAATGAGCTGAAGTCTTGAAATCTTGCATAAATATAAATCAAGATATAAAACTTTATATCTGTCTAAGCAGTTTTTATATTCGAGTCTAGTACAATGCACATGTTTACAGTGAACAACATATTTTTGATAAATTTTATGTGGACGAAGTCGCGGGTAACAGCTAGTCTAAAATAGAATAACCTAAATTACTTCCTATAAGGTCAGCTATCTGCCAGTAAAAGTTTCGTGAAGATCAGTCCAACCGTTTTGGAGATAGCACTGCGAGCGAAGCCGCGGTTAACAGCTAGTCTAAATTAGAGTAGCCTAAGTAACCCGCTGTAATTTTAGCTGCCTCCCAGTGAAATTCTCGTTAAAATCGGTCCAGCCGTTTCGGAGATTACCCGGAACAGACTGACAGACCGCCAAAAAAAATTAAATTGTTATAACACGAAGATAAGTTTTGTTTTCAGTTATGAAGTAGGTGCTAGAAATTGCTAAATGCTAAAAAAAATGCATAATAATTTATCTAATATGTAAAAATACATGATTTAAACTGATTTGCATGGAAGCACTGTTACTTCACGTCGGTTTTCTGTAAGGGTCTAGCCCCTTACTACCCCGGGCGAGCCGACCCAATCATGCTGAAACCAGTAATAGATAGATACAGAGCAGATTGCCATGTCCAAGCCTGGTTAGCAGTATACACCAACACATGAAGCATGCGTACTGTCCTCTCGAGGCTAAATAGTTATTGCAGCCTACAGTTTTGTACAATAAACTTTGAAAAAGATGATGGCCTTGAGGTATCGTTGGATGCTACTGCTGAGGACTGAGTCAAATAACTATTGTCCTATTAAGGTAGACTGTACATAGCTCAAGGCTGTATACTACTGCCTTTTTAATATAATTTATAATATATATATATTAAAAACATGGCCATGTTAGATATAAATATAAATTACTTGCCCTACGCGACACGGGTACTTAACGTATCGTGTGTTTGCAACAACAATTGCGGCGTCTAGTCATACTTATTCACTGACTTTGATCGACATATTTGCGATCTACACCATTATTAAGGCTTATCATATCCAATATGACGTTAGAACTCACTGTAATTCATCAGGTTCCAATATATATATTATATAGCATGGTATCGACTTTATTTATTAAATAATAACGCTTATAATTACGAGCCGTCTCATTCTTCAAATTACTATATGATTAAGTATATAAAGAAATCCTTGTGATCGTATAATCACGATAAACTGTAATGTTATATATTACTAATTAAACAGTATATTGAGAAAAAAATTGTATATCCATTGTTACATTATTATTATAGACTAGCTGTACATGCAGCTCCGCATGCGTTTTTTTAAATTGTATTAAAGGAATACAAAATTGTGAGACCATGCAAAATTATAGAAATGCTCTTTAAAACAATTGTAAGTACGCCACGCACGCCACTTACAACGTGTAGCTTCCTTATGAAATCAGGATGTCATCTAACCGTTTCAGTTTTAAAGTCAGGGTACGTCGGCTTTACCAGTCTCATTTAGCAGAATCATCTGGTTAATGCTGTATTTAGTACTTGATGTTGACTTATTATACTTTTATTTTTTGTATTGATATTTATGTAGGATGTTGTTATATGTATGTATTGTATATATGTAGTATATCGGTGTTGATATTTTATTTATATATTGTTATATTAAATAGGTTAAACATAATTTTATAAAAACCTCACCTTTTACGCCTACCAACATTTATCTCTGCATCACCTAATGGTTGACTGGTAGAGAATGCCTTCTGCATTAAGTCCTCCATTGCGTATTTAAGACATAATGTGTAAATAAATAAATGTATTACTAATTATTAAACAGTACTAGTAGTCGACATTCGACCACAATTAATTGATTTTTTAACGTTTGAACTTTATTCGGGTTCTTTTGTCTAAGGGTATATACTTCTATTATCAAAGGTTTTCATCATGGCTACTCAGTTATTTGCCACTTTTTTAAATTGTATAAACATAAAAAGCAATTACATAAAGTGGTAAGGCTTTCAAATTCTAAATAAAGGTAACCTTAGGAAAATAATGAAATTTATCGCAACTTATGACACAATTATCAATTAATTTTACACGATATCATGGGTTGGTAGTATTTCTGGGTGAATTTCTTTCGAAAAGTAATGGATACACAATAGAATCAATTAGTGAATCCAAAACAAAGAAGCTTTTAATACTACCATTAACTTTAGAAAATGAATTCCTTTTTGTTCAAAATTTATCATCAACTGTAATAAATATAATTGCTACATCAAGTTGAACTAAGAATCTAAGTCGTGGATTACTTTCATGAGCAAACAAATTTTCTTATTTTGATTTTACAAAGTATTTTTGGCTCCTTTTTGTATGAATGTAGAATGAAAAAGGGTAATTGGAACGTAAGAGTTAAAAAAATACATATAGTCGAGCGTAGCAACCTCCTTCGCAACCTTTTCCAAAGTCCTTTATTGACGGATGTCAAAATGTCTTTTTTATTTACATGTGTGTATGTGTATGTTGTGTAAAATTGAAGCATTAGTGGGAGTAATGCATATTTTAATTAATTTAATGTACTTCTAATGCATTTTATATAAAAAAGCTTTCTGCACTTCTCCATATAAACTTTAACTATGCCAAATTTCACGTTCATCCGTTCGCCCAATTCCGTTAAAAACTGGTACAAAGTTTAGGCTTCACGTATTAATATATATATGATATTGAGCAAAAAATCGTATATCCATTGTTTCATTACTATTATAGATTAAATTCTGAAAAAGACAAACTTAATAAGTTTACACTACATGATATAAGACCATCACAATATAGGAATATTTCTATAATTGTTTACTCTATACTAAAATTAAAACTTACCCTTTTATATTTACATAACGGATATTATATATAGTATAAACAGCATATGAAATAAATGAATAGGAAATCGTTACAACACGAAGATAATTTTTGTTTTCAGTTATGAAGTAGGTGCTAGAAATAGGTAAATGCTAAAAAATGCATACTATTTTATCTAATATGTAAAAATACATGATTTAAACTGATTTGCATTATTTAGATGTGTTGTGTTCTATGTGTATTTATATCTTTAAAAACCTATACAACACTTTTATTTTCCTTATTGTATTAGTAAGTGTACTAATATAAAATAGTTTAAATTTGAATTCGCTGTACAGTTCAAACATCAACATTGTGTCTATTGCGTATAAGCCGATTAAAAGTTGAATATGAAATCACAATGAAAAAGCAAAAGTTTATTGTTTGTTCAAACAATAGCAGAAATATAAATATTTCCGTTCTAAGCTTCGACATATTTTCACTCTAAACTTTCTCATATTCTATTAGTAATTAGTTCAGTTTTAGGTATTCAAGTAAATACATATCGATGATAAAATTACTTACTATTCCGTTCAGTTGCATTTGATCTTATTGCACCATATCTTAATGTTATTATAACAATAATGTAAATTTTATATTCTTAATAAGAACTTGCTACTTCCTTCTGATTTTATTAAATTTTCTATTGCAAATATATAGAAAAGATTCTACCGGCAATTCACATAATATGGCTGAAAATTTTATAATGGGCATTTTTATATTAACCCGTAATAGGGTCTACCCAAAAGTGAAATGTTAAATATATGCCATCAAAAACAAAACTTGTAAATAAAACAAAGTCTCGCAACTCAGTTCTTCTAGCGTAAAATGTTGTGAGATCCATGTAATACCAAGTCGGTTACTTTATTAAGTTCCCACTTAAGGGACCATTTGTCTTAAGTTATTACGTAATTAGCTAACCTAACAGCAAATTATTGTGACCATATCAATATTAAAAATCTTTTATGTTTTAAATCAGGCTTCTAGTTTGATCCACAACGAAGTTATAGGGGTCAAAAATGGCCTTACCAGCTTCGAGAAAAGGATGGTACTCTCGTGCCGCTTTTTTGTTCAACTTGACGGGGGCACTGCCGTACCCCTAGATTTCGAAATAGGGCTCGCGATAAGCTTTATTTACAGAACTCTCTTTAATTTTCTACGTGCGGAAAGTCAAGCTTGGGGCGGCGCTGCACATAATTGTAAATGCTAACAGTTTAAATTGTTAGATTTTAGTTGACCACCAGGTTAACCAAAACGCTAGTTTAAAATGATTTTAACGGCAGAGGATCGGTCATTATCCTCACATGAGCAGTTTTAAAAAGCTATGATATTCAGCCTACACCTGCACTACTGCCAGAACTTTTATACAATAACTTTATCAAAACTTGTAAATAAAACAAAGTCTCGCAACTCAGTTCTTCTAGCGTAAAATGTTGTGAGATCCATGTAATACCAAGTCGGTTACTTTATTAAGTTCCCACTTAAGGGACCATTTGTCTTAAGTTATTACGTAATTAGCTAACCTAACAGCAAATTATTGTGACCATATCAATATTAAAAATCTTTTATGTTTTAAATCAGGCTTCTAGTTTGATCCACAACGAAGTTATAGGGGTCAAAAATGGCCTTACCAGCTTCGAGAAAAGGATGGTACTCTCGTGCCGCTTTTTTGTTCAACTTGACGGGGGCACTGCCGTACCCCTAGATTTCGAAATAGGGCTCGCGATAAGCTTTATTTACAGAACTCTCTTTAATTTTCTACGTGCGGAAAGTCAAGCTTGGGGCGGCGCTGCACATAATTGTAAATGCTAACAGTTTAAATTGTTAGATTTTAGTTGACCACCAGGTTAACCAAAACGCTAGTTTAAAATGATTTTAACGGCAGAGGATCGGTCATTATCCTCACATGAGCAGTTTTAAAAAGCTATGATATTCAGCCTACACCTGCACTACTGCCAGAACTTTTATACAATAACTTTATCAACATGAAAAAAAAGTGTGTGTGTGTACTTATGTACACTTATACTTCTTTGACGCAATCCAAAGAAACAAAATATTGACTATAGCTAACTTCAGAGTGTCGGTTTTTCGTGACGGTGTGCGCGTGCATCGTAAAAATTTACTCTCATCATTTTTCCCTAACGCGCCGAAAGATATATAACTTCAAAAATATAATTTCAAATGTTAATATGAACTATAGTAGTTAAAGTTACAATAATATGACCAACAACTGTTAATTTGCTTGTTTCATTCGTGACAGAATTTTATGATCAGTAAAAATGAAAGAAGGAGCCACACAAATGGCGAATAGAACTCACGCCCTGATGAGGATTCACGTGCTATTATATGATTTACATGATTCTTTACATTCATAATTTCCGACACATGGCAAAACTTTAATTATCTTTTTTGTTCAACTTGACGGGGGCACTGCCGTGCCCCCAGATTTCGAAATAGGGCTCGCGACAAGCTTTATTTACAGAACTCTCTAAATTTTTCTATGTGCGGAACATCAAGCTAGGGGCGGCAACAGCGCTGCACATAATTGTAAACGCTAACTGTTTAAATTGTTGGACTTTAATTGACCACCAGGTTAACAAATCGCTAGGAATCTTCAAAGTTTAAAATTACTTTAACGACTGAGGATCGGTGATTATCCTCACATGAGCAGTTATCAGATGCTACGATATTCATCCAACACCCACACTACTGCCAAAACTTTGTCTTTTCTGGTATGGTAATTAAGATAGGTGGAAGTTAGCAAAGTAAGGTTTGTTTGCTTCCGACAAATTATGTTTATTTTATTAATCCTCAATTTTTTATTGTTCAATTAAATGAAAAAGTTCTCGTCCTTATTGCATATAGTTTTGACGAAAATAAATCGGGTATAAATGTGGTTCCAAAACAATAAATGAAATGAAACAATATCTCCGATCCGATAAACTTAGATATTACTTACTAGTTACTTGTATCTATCATCTTTATTCTCATGGCATGATTAAAACTTTCAATAAATTGTTCATAACTATACAATGAGCAGTAAAAATTAAAGAAGGAGTCACACAAGTGGCGAATAGAACGCCCTGATGAGGATTCACGTGCTATTTAGGTTTACATGATTCTTTACATTCATAAGTTTTGACACGTGACAAAACTTTAATTATCTTGTAGGTGGTAGTGCCACGCTGAAGCTATTACGGGTTTCACCGTATTTACGGGTAGTACCACCCGCTCACAGAAAACCGACGTGAAGTAACAGTGCTTGCATCGTTGTGTTTCATTCGGTCAGTGAGAGCGCCGGAGACCCACCTTCCTTCTCCCTTCCGCAAACACAGGCTGACAACGCACTTGCGACTCCTCTGGTGTTGCAAGTGTCTATAGACGGTGGTGACCACTTAACGTCAGGTTACCCTACTGTTCGTTTGCCTCCGATCAATTAACATCAGGCGTCCCACCTGTTCGTTTGCCTCCTATAATATAAAAAAATAAATATCAAACGTTTATTTTGCTTAGTACACTTTATGCATTTAAAAGCGAATATAACTTTGCCTTGGATGAGTTCCATATAATCCAGTTAAAATATAATATTTTTGGATAACCTTTGGATTTCACTTTTATTTGGAGTTTAAAATATATCCATGACCGTTTCAACAACAGTAAGTATATTATATTTCAATAGTCTTAAATATATTTGCCAGCTTATTTTTTTCCCATAGATTAATTTTACTTTTCATAAATGAATTAATTTTCACTTTTTCGTTTATTCTTATTCTATTTTTTGTTCTAAGTCTAATGTTTAGGTAATTTTTTTTATTATCAATAATAGTGTAAGTTAAGTGACAAAACTTTAATTATCTTGTAGGTGGTAGTGCCACGCTGAAGCTATTACGGGTTTCACCGTATTTACGGGTAGTACCACCCGCTCACAGAAAACCGACGTGAAGTAACAGTGCTTGCATCGTTGTGTTTCATTCGGTCAGTGAGAGCGCCGGAGACCCACCTTCCTTCTCCCTTCCGCAAACACAGGCTGACAACGCACTTGCGACTCCTCTGGTGTTGCAAGTGTCTATAGACGGTGGTGACCACTTAACGTCAGGTTACCCTACTGTTCGTTTGCCTCCGATGATACAAATATATATATATATATACATGTCATCACTAACAGAGAAGTTACGGAGTAACAGGTTAGCATGGTATATTATGAGGAGAGATAAAGATCTTGCAACTAGAGAAGCTTTGAGTATGACGGTCGATGGATATAAGAGTAGAGGAAGACCGAAAAATGTATGGATGGACCACTTCCCACTCTCCCTTTTCCCAAACACAGGCTGGCAACGCACTTGTGACTCCTCTGGTGCTGCATCAATTAACATCAGGCGACCCACCTGTTCGTTTGCCTCCTATAATATAAAAAAATAAATATCAAACGTTTATTTTGCTTAGTACACTTTATGCATTTAAAAGCGAATATAACTTTGCCTTGGATGAGTTCCATATAATCCAGTTAAAATATAATATTTTTGGATACACTTTGGATTTCACTTTTTTTTGGATTTTAAAATATATCCATGACCATTTCAACAACAGTTATCATATTTCAATAGTCTTAAATATATTTGCCAGCTTATTTTTTTCCCATAGATTAATTTTACTTTTCATAAATGAATTAATTTTCACTTTTTCGTTTATTCTTATTCTATTTTTTGTTCTAAGTCTAATGTTTAGGTAATTTTTTTTATTATCAATAATAGTGTAAGTTAAGTTCTATGTGATAAAGCGTTTTAGTTCTTCAGTTTAGTTTACTACTTTTTATTATTGTATTATTGTTGTTGACTGTTGCTATATCCCCATGTAAATAAACAAATAAATCTATCGGTGAATGGGGTTCTCACCTTGTAGGACCGTATCTATTGTGTTATAGATATTTTCAACAGTTTGAAGCTTAGTGTTCGATATTTATTCATTCCTAACTTTATATAACAAGCCGACTTTGACACAAAGGACATTAACACACACACAAACGGATGACGGACAACCAAGTATCTATTTTTCATTATGAAGTATGTAATCCTGATAAAATGTAACCATCGCACGCTTCTAAATCATTCGAAGCGGTCATGTTAATGAGAAGTGTGAAAATTTTCATTTAAGTATATTTTATTCGTCGTTCTCGTGGCATGTTCTGTGAATTTAATTGCAGTAAAACGCGTGTCCTTTAGTTAGAGGTATGTTTAGATGTTTACACAGAGCATCGCATTACAGGGCCGTTCTACCGATGACTCCATGTGCTCGCAAACTTTTAATTGCGCGTCTCGTGAAGCTACGGATGTAGCTACGCCTTATGTCGTAGCCCGTACCTGTCGACTACGGATGTTTTAGTTCGTTTTTTATTCATGTTCATCCTGACTGATATCATGTATATCATGCGTTGATTTAATTTTAATACATTTATTTTTGCATGTGTGTAAACTTCTATGTTTTAATATGTATATTGACATCTACGAAATATATCTTAAATCTTCAGATATTTAATAAACAAATTTGCTCTAGCGTTATCCACCCGTCCTTAGATTTAGGCACTTTTCACAGCCGTCCCATCTCATGCAATGTTAATGGTTTTTTTATAAAATTCAAAACTAATAACGACTTTTATATTTTAAAACGGCTTTTTAACAAGTAATAGATAACAAGTTATATCAAAGAATAGTACCTAATAGAAGTAAGACAAAATTATCATTTTACAAACGCCTATTACTGCATTCTGCGTTATCCATAATTGCCGGCATATTACAAAACCTATTAAATTACTGTTAAAATAGTTAACTTTTATTAAACCTCATGTACTTCAATTACTACAAGATGAATATTTGAACAAGGTAACTACTATACGAATCAGTTAGATAACTGTCTGCCAAGTGGTAAGCAATCTAATGTTGTTAGACTAATTCAAACCAACATTTTAAATGTCGGTCAAATCCAATAAAGTCAAATTAGAATCTATTATAGCGCCGCGTAAAGTTTTGGTGGAAGTACGAGCGGAGGGCTGACGGTGCTGCTATAGAAAATAATTAACATCTCATACAGATAACAAAACACTTTATAGTTTGTATCTGTCGAGATATTAGAATGCCATAATTTTGAATTAGGAAATGATTACACTCTAACCCGAAACAAATGCTTTCTTTATGTCTAATTGTCATCAGCTAAAGCAGAACCAAATATATATATATATATACATGTCATCACTAACAGAGAAGTTACGGAGTAACAGGTTAGCATGGTATATTATGAGGAGAGATAAAGATCTTGCAACTAGAGAAGCTTTGAGTATGACGGTCGATGGATATAAGAGTAGAGGAAGACCGAAAAATGTATGGATGGATTGTGTGAAAAATGATAAATGTGTGTAAAAGATGTGAATACTGAGATGACATCTGATAGGCGGGCGTGGAAAAGGAAAACATGTTGTGCCGACCCTACTTAGATGGGATAAGGGTAAGAAGATGGAGTTGATGATATTTAAACGATTATTTTGCTTAGTACACTTTATGCCTTTAAAAGCAAATATAACTTTGCCTTGGATGAGTTCCATATAATCCAGTTAAAATATAATATTTTTGGATAACCTTTGGATTTCACTTTTATTTGGAGTTTAAAATATATCCATGACCGTTTCAACAACAGTAAGTATATTATATTTCAATAGTCTTAAATATATTTGCCAGCTTTTTTTCCCATACGTTAATTTTAGTCTTCATAAGTGAATTCATTTTCACTTTTTCGTTTATTATTATTCTCTTTTTTGTTCTAAGTGTAATGTTTATGTATTTTTTTATTAATAATAGTGTAAGTTAAGTTAAGTATCTATGTGATAAAGCGTTTTAGGTCTTCAGTTTAGTTTACCACTTTTTATTATTGCATTATTGTTGTTGACTGTTGCTATATCTACATGTGAATAAATAATTAAATATAGACTCCGAGACACTTACTAAAATACTTCTCTTCACGTCAGATTTCAAGAATTTTATTGGATCCCCGGAAAGCTATTCACAGGTTTTGATATTCGATCAGTGAATGGGGCTCTTGTCTTGTAGGACCGTATCTATTGTGTTATAGATATATTCAGCAGTTTGAGGCTTAGCATTCGATATCTATTAATTCCTAACTTTACATGTCAAGCCGACTTTGACCCAAAGGACATTAAACACGCACAAACGGATAGACAGACAACCAAGTATCTATTTTTTCATTATGAAGTATGTAATCCAGATAAAATGTAACGATCGCACACTTCTAAATCATTCAGAGTGGTTATGTTAATGAGAAGTATGAACATTTTCATTTAGGTATATTTTATTCGTCGTTCTCGTGGCATGTTCTGTGAATTTAATTGCAGTAAAACGCGTGTCCTTTAGTTAGAGGTATGTTTAGATGTTTACACAGAGCATCGCATTACAGGGCCGTTCTACCGATGACTCCATGTGCTCGCAAACTTTTAATTGCGCGTCTCGTGAAGCTACGGATGTAGCTACACGCCTTATGTTGTAGCCCGTACCTGTCGACTACGGATGTTTTTGTTCGTTTTTTATTCATGTTCCTCCTGACTGGTATCATGTATATTATACGTTGATTTAATTTGAATACATTTATTTTTGCATGTGTGTATACCTTTATATTCTAATATGTATATCGAGATCTACGAAATATATCTTAAATTTTCAGATATTTAATAAAACAATTTGCTCTAGCGTTGTCCACCCGTCCTTAGATTTAGTCACTTTTCACAGCCGTCCCATCTCATACAATGTTAATGGTTTTTTTATAAAAATCAAAAGTAATAACGACTTTTAAATTTTAAAACGGCTTTTTAACAAGTAATAGATAACAAGTTATATCAAAGAATACCACCTTGGTGTTAAGGACTTGAGATAACTTATTATCTGAAATGGTATACAATGACTTTTCATTATACGCTATTAAATAACTACACAGCCCGTACCTTTAATAAGAACCGAATGTGACGTCTCATCCAAAATAGCTGGTACATGAATAATTTATCATAATCGGAGGAAACTTTTGATCTAATTATTATATCACATATTCTGATTGACGCAACTGTATGAATAGGTAAAACATTTTTAACGAAGTTTCAATACTCTAATATAAGCGAAAAGATGGTAAAATTTAAAAATCAATTTCAAAAACGTTCCGCCTGTCTGAACCATAGTTAAATGAAAAAAAACTCACTGAACTTCGATGAAATAGTATATTAATATTTCTAGGTACACTTGGGGAGAAATAGAATTTATCGAGGAGTCATCATCATCATTACCCTTATCCCACCTAAGTAGGGTCGACACAACATGTTTTATAATTGCCGGCATATTACAAAACCTATTAAATTACTGTTAGAATAGTTAACTTTTATTAAACCTCATGTACTTCAATTACTACAAGATGAATATTTGAACAAGGTAACTACTATACGAATCAGTTAGATAACTGTCTGCCAAGTGGTAAGCAATCTAATGTTGTTAGACTAATTCAAACCAACATTTTAAATGTCGGTCAAATCCAATAAAGTCAAATTAGAATCTATTATAGCGCCGCGTAAAGTTTTGGTGGAAGTACGAGCGGAGGGCTGACGGTGCTGCTATAGAAAATAATTAACATCTCATACAGATAACAAAACACTTTATAGTTTGTATCTGTCGAGATATTAGAATGCCATAATTTTGAATTAGGGAATGATTACACTCTAACCCGAAACAAATGCTTTCTTTATGTCTAATTGTCATCAGCTAAAGCAGAACTTATTCTGCGCTGACTTCTTGCATTCAGTTAGAGTGTAAATGCATTTCGATTATAAACACAATAATGATTACAATACAATGTTTAATCTTTTTTATTGTAGAACAGAACACAACAACGGTGAACGTCGAGAGATATTCAATTCCAAAAGATTACCAAACGACACCAGCAATATCAGGAGAGTCGCAAGTGATGTTAGATAACCTATAATCATCCGTAATAAATAGATTGCAAACTCCAAGCAGATTTTTTCAAAGCCGGGGATAGTTTCAGTGCACCATACTTTGAAAAACCATATCTTGAGTTTTATAACTTTGGTAGAGATGTGTATCTATATTTCTTAATTCGCTACACTAATTTTCCATTCACAGTGGTGTGCCATGAAATCTTACTTTGAAAAAAAAATTCACTATCATAGAAATTGGTCCGAAAGAATGCTTACTCACTTTTGGTGGTCTATTTACAGCAATACTCCAATTAATATAATGAAAAGGAGCAAAACTACAAACTAGTTAGAATGATACTATCCAATAAAGTTACTGACAGTTTACTGCGTCAAAATAATCATACACAAAAATTAGAAGTAGGGAAAATATACAGACCAGTGGTGTTAAGGACTTGAGATAACTTATTATCTGAAATGGTATACAATGACTTTTCATTATACGCTATTAAATAACTACACAGCCCGTACCTTTAATAAGAACCGAATGTGACGTCTCATCCAAAATAGCTGGTACATGAATAATTTATCATAATCGGAGGAAACTTTTGATCTAATTATTATATCACATATTCTGATTGACGCAACTGTATGAATAGGTAAAACATTTTTAACGAAGTTTCAATACTCTAATATAAGCGAAAAGATGGTAAAAATTTAAAAATCAATTTCAAAAACGTCCCGCCTGTCTGGACCATAGTTAAATGAAAAAAAAAACTCTCTGAACTTCGATGAAATAGTATATTAATATTTCTAGGTACACTTGGGGAGAAATAGAATTTATCGAGGAGTCATCATCATCATTACCCTTATCCCACCTAAGTTGGCTCGACACAACATGTTTTCTTTTTCCACTTTCTCCTGTCAAATGTCATCTCAGTATTCACACCTTTATTCAGTATACACAGTATTCGCACATATCATTTTTCATACAGTCCATCCATACCTTTTTTGGTCTTCCTCTACTCGTATGTCCGTTCACCATCATACTCAACACTTTTCTAGTTACATGGTTTTCATCTCTCCTCATGACATGCCCATACTATGCTAACCTATTACTCCTCAACTTCTCTGTCACTGGTGCTATTTTTAAACTTCCTCTGATTTACTCATTCTTAATCTTATCCATTCTAGTCATACCACACACTCTACCACATGTAATTTTTTCTTATCCGTCTCTTTCGTAGCATAGCGCTCAGATGCATACAGCATGACCGGTCTTATCATAGTTTTATAAACCTTCCCCTTGAGTTTCAAAGGCATTCGTGGGTCACAAGCTACCCCAGACACATTTCGCCTTTTCATGCATTCTCCATTTATCCTATTCCTCAGGTACTTATCAATGCCACCGTCGTTTTGTATCAATGAACCGAGATATCGAAAATTGGAGCAGGCTGGTAAGGATACACCATTTTAGGAGTACAACTAGATGTATCACCGAAGTCACAAAACAAATTCAGTTCAGTTTTTGTTCTATTAATTTTTAAACCAACATTCTCCAGTTTTTCTCGCCGTTTATCCAGCTTTTCAGGACATCAACAGCATTTCTACTATAAGAACAATATCATCAGCAAACAGCATACACCAAGGTGTATCCTCCTGTATGTCTGATGTTAATGCGTCCATAACAAGAAGAAATAAATAAGAGCTTATAGTTGAACCGTGGTGTAAACCTACAGCCACACTGAAATCATCGGTAACTCCAGCTTCGGACCTAACGTGTATTTTGGCTTGACCGTACATACCACGAATAAGTTGTAGGTACTCCCCAGGCACTTTTTCCTTTTTCTTTTTCCTCAATAAATAGAATTTATAGAAGAGTATTGCAGAAAAATGAATTATTACTCCATAGGTTTATATATAGAAAAAAAGTACAGAAATACAGATTGTTTAGACGAATGGAGTGATAAAAAATTGTTAATCAACTTTAGCTCAATTAATTGAGGTAAATATTGACTGTGAGATTTATTTTGGACTGGCTGACCCGTGCAACTTCGTCTGTACCAAATCGGTTACTACCGGTTTCAATTGTATTTTACCAAACGCGAAAAATCTTAAAAACCTAAAACCCAATTTGACATCTACCGTTTCCAAATGTGAATCCAAACTATCCAGGGACTCACTCAAACATATACCCAGTTGGTATGTGAGAAATCTTTTAAAATAAGCCTAGCACCCGTTCGCAGCGTCACCTACCGGGTCCAATTAAGATAAAAACTGACCTACATATATTGGCGAAAAATGTATTTTGAGTTCCCCTTTTATTGCTATAGATTTTATTCTTTTATTTCAAACAGGTCAAGAAGCGCACACCATATTATAGATTTTTTGCCGATTTCAATTACATTCCTTGTGATTAACTATTGAAAATATATATTTGCCAACATAAATTGTATCTACATGACTGAGGGATAAATATACCTTTCAAGCAGTGAAAAAAAATATTCGAAATCGGATCAGTAGTGCCTGGGATTCCCCGAACAAAAAACTTTACCTCTCTTTATAATATTAGTATATATATAACATAGTATGATAACTTCAAACACCTCAACTAATCATTTTAATCGTAGATTCACAAACCTGAACCAAACTACTTGAAGACAATATCTAGAAAACTAATTTTATCAAATATCGAAACAATACACGTACAAACAGAATTCTAATTGAGATTCATCTTCTACAATGTAATGTAACCATTATCTAGGATTTAGTTTTAAGAAAAAATCTTATCACCTTTGTTTAGCAACGCCACCTCTAGTTACATTTTTGAAATGAAACATGAAACGTAACTTGACTTAATTTTTGGTAGCCAACGCGCTGCGCACCATACAGATTATTTTGTTACTATAATTATGTCAAGAACATGAAATATGTAAATGAGAAGTTGTATGTCAGAAATGTTTATCTAAAAAAATTTAGTTTAGAAATATATAGCTACATAAAATACATAAGGAAACATTTTTTATACAATAAAATAAATGTAACAATTTTTCAACTTTGTCGACATGGTATTGTTGAAGTGAACGTTCTTTAGAAACGTTATATGGTTTGAAAATCAATGAAAAGAAAATCCTTCAAGAGAGACAAACACATACATCAATAGAATTTAGCCTACTTGTTACATTTTATAGTTCTGATTCAACTGATTGATAATTATTATGCAGAGAAACGTCACGTTGCCGTAGCCCAATTATAACATACTGTACATGTACATTATATGGACCGACGGAGGCGTCGGTTCGGAACCCAACGACTGTTTTTTTTTGTTATTTGTTTTTTTAAGAAGTATATGGAGATTAAATATAGCTTAAATTTTTAGCTTATCTGTCTGCTATAGCACAACGCACAAAGAAAATTTACCAAAATTCGTCAAGAATTTCATTAACGACAAATTTTTTACTTTCGTCCGTTATCCTGGAGAACCCTTTGCGTTTTATGGGACATAAAGTATTCTAGATGTTATTGTATAATATTAGTTAAAGTTTCGTCAACATTGGTTCAGTACCTACTTTCAGAGTTATACGCGTTTACAGGTAGAGACAGACAGACAGAGAAAAATTGTAAATAGATTATTTTTGTCTAAATCCGTAACAAAGTCCACCCGTTTATAATTTAATAAAAAAAATTGTATGTACAGATTTGGTCTAGTGACAGTTTTATTACATTTTTATATATAAACTTCATCTGTTCGTGTGTATGTCGCTGAACTCCTCCTAAACGGCTTGGCCGATTTTGATGAAATTTTACATGCGTGTTCCAGTAGATCTGAGAATGGCTTGGATTTACAATTGGACCCGGTACTACAGTACTGCAGTTGAACAGTACAGTACTGGTGGTACTACCCCGGGCAAGCCGACCCATTCATGCTGAAACCAATCATAGATTCAGCGTGGCTCTACCACCTACCACTCTACGAAATTGTAGTATCTAGTAGTTTTTTCATGAAAAATTTCCAAACATACATCCATCCTGATAAACTTTCTCGTTTATTATATTCATATGTGTATTTTATTTAATCTAACACACATAAAAATATGTTTTAATAGTTTTGTGGAACGCTTTGTAAATGTATACATCCCTTGGGAGAGAGATAATAAATGTTTCATTAATGTATTGTAAATTATTTGAAATACAACTGTTAAAGGTATTGTATGAAGTATTTATTTGGGTATCCTATAACTGACAATATATTTGTTATTTATAACTTGTAGATAATAATTACAACAATATAACAATCGAAAACACGCTTTAATCATTACATAGTATAAAATAAAGTCCCTTCCCGCGTCTGTCTGTCTGTCTGTTCGCGATAAACTCAAAAACTACTGAACGAATTTTCATGCGGTTTTCACCAGTGGTTATAGTCTATAACTGACAATATATTTGTTATTTATAACTTGTAGATAATCATTACAACAATATAACAATCGAAAACACGCTTTAATATTTAATAAACTTATTAACTCATGCAACTTTATAATAATTTATAACATAGATATCTGAGTTACATTAATTTGTAATGTTTATTATAATAAAATTCATTTAAAAACTGTAAAATATCACATACTTTGATGATATTTATAGTAGCACAATAACAAGTCTAACAATTTTACAGTTGAAATTGTAAGATCTAGTTTACCCAAACAACATGCCATCGGAGGGCGCGACACTCGCTAATTGGAAAATGAAAATCCTATTCCAGTTATCGAGTGCGAATGCTTGGGGTATTTCCACCAGGATACCGGTATAACAGATTACAAAAGTCCTCGAAACACTGCGGACGATAGCAAAGCAATATATGGCGGGTTGGATAGTTTACATTCTCTATATACATATTTGAGAGTGTATAGAAATACTAAAGATTATCGTATAAACTATGGTTTTTAAAGAATTTAAGGATACCGGTATGAACAGATTACAAAAGTCCTCGAAACACTGCGGACGATACGACGAAAAGCGTATGGCGGGTTGGATAGTTTACATTCTCTATATACATATTTGAGAGTGTATAGAAATACTAAAGATTATCGTAATGAAACTATGGTTTTTAAAGAATGCTTTGTTATAAATTGCGTTTTCAGGCTTAATATAGTGTCTTTGTTTAATGAAGATGCTACTACGTTTGTCTGAATTGTTGCAAATAAAATCGTGATAATGGTGAAGGCTGATGCGATAATTATTCTTCCATGACAACAATGGTGTTTTTTAGACTATAAGTTTTAGCGTTTGAATCTCACGCAATGTAAAATGACGATATCGTCCAAGATGGTGAACACGTTAGAGGGGAGACTGGTTCTCAATTGCAGTTGCCGGAACAAATCTATATAAGTGGCGAAAGACTTTCAAAGTATGGGTGGTAAGCCAGGCAGGCTTTGAACAAGCCATACCACTTTCCTATGGTTTCATTATTACGTTCACATCGATTGACACGGTGTCCGAACACACTGCCACTTGCAGGTGGTAGAGCCACGCTGAAGCTATTACTGGGGGTCAGTATGAACGGGTCGGCCCGCCCGGGGTACTACCACCCGACCCAAAGAAACACCGACGTGCTTGCATTGTTGCGTTTCGTTCGTTCAGTGAGAGCGCCGGATACCCACCTTCCCTCCCCTCCCACAAACACGGCTGGCACGCACTTGTTCGTTTACCTTCTATGATATATTAAAAAAAAACTAACCACTGAGCTGACCCGTGCAACTTCGTCTGAGATGGTGTCCATCTTGTTAGAACTTTCCTGGGAGTTTTTGTGGCAAGTTAGAATCCATGTTCCGTGGTATTATTTCCGATCCACTTCACCTGTGCACAATAACCAAACTATATTACGTAAAGCAACACCAACATTACCCAATATAGAGCCAAATAACACAAGATTATGAATAAAATATAAAGACCACTACATGGCATTCCAAGATCCCGCCAAAATCCCTTACACAGTGTTAAATGACGATATCGTCCAAGATGGTAAACACATTAGAGGGGAGACTGGTTCTCAATTGCAGTTGCAGGAACAAATCTATGTAATTGGCGAAAGACTTTCAAGGTATGGGTGGTTAGCCAGGCAGGCTTTGAACAAGCCATACCACTTTCCTATGGTTTCATTATTACGTTCACATCGATTGACACGGTGTCCGAACACACTGCCACTTGCAGGTGGTAGAGCCACGCTAAAGCTATTACTGGTTTCAGTATGAATGGGTCGGCCCGCCCGGGGTACTACCACCCGACCCATAGAAACACCGACGTAAAGTGACAGTGCAGTGACGTTTCGTTCGGTCAGTGAGAGCGCCGGATACCCACCTTCCCTCCCCCTCCCACAAACACGGCTGGCAACGCACTTCCGACTCCCCTGGTGTTGCAAGTGTCTATGGACGGTGGTAATCACTTAACATCAGGTGACACACCTGTCCGTTTACCTCCGTTTACCGTATATATTTAAAAAAAAAACTAACCACTGTATCACCCCTGGTTTATTTGTCAAACATTTATTAATAGAGGTTTGAGTCAGAATTTTTAGGGAATATATATAAATATCATATCTAAGTACGATACACTGACAGCATTGTACCCAACAGCAAGTACAGTGTAATCAAAACAATAGCGATTTTGCTATCTACTACTCTACTAATAGATAATATACTAATAGAATCTACTAATAGATAACAATTAATTGATTTATAAGTCCATTCTATAATTCTCAATATACAAAACATGTGATAGAAATAGACGTGAGACAATTAAAATCAAATAACAGTATAAATAGAAAGCATTATTTAATAAATGAAATGCATATAAGATTATTATACTACTCAAATATTAGACCTAGGATTATCAGTCATGTTTACAGAGAACAAGAATCACATGACAAATATACGGTATATATCACAGAGAAGCCCTTGGGAAGCTTAGCTCAGGCGTGTAATTACTGTTAATAGCCTTTCGATTATCAGATATATGTACACACGAACTGATATTATTGCAGGCATATAACTTCTAATACTTTAAGATCCTTGGTTTTAATTTTAGAAATAGATAACTCATTGAAATTTGTGTGTTTAAAGAATAAATTAATTATGATAACTCTCTTGTAACAATAACAGCAAAGCCTAGGCAGGCCTAGTCGAGGAGTGCCGTGCAACCTTGAGCTACTTGCCAAAATAAAATTCGGCTCAGCGCCTTAAGCACTTGCCTTAGTAGTCCGGTGAAGCTGTTTAGGTCTTGCTAGGCCAAAACGTAGTCAGTTCAAGAAAAAAAAAGGTAGAAAAAGATAGGTAGATAGGAGTGAGCTGTGATAACTAAATTAAACAGATTACCAAAGAATACCTCATATGTGTACTATACCATTACATGGGAGGTTTGTTATCAACGAGGTGGTAAGTGCATGCGAATCAAACGGGAATAAATCATTGAGATAGGATTGTCGCTTTCCAATTAGTATTGCGTCAGTACCCCGTCTCTCGAAGACAGATACCCTTTGAAATGTTTGAACTGGATGCTTTTGAACGGAACGTTTTAAACAGGTATTTTTAAAAGTTGTAATTTGATTTTAATTGATCGTCGTATTTTCCTCATTAAGAATGTATCGCCTTTTACTATTTAAATAAATAAAACACTTATTTTTAAATAAACGATAAGGTAGTTTTTTCATTAGGTACATATTATAAAACGAAGTCCTTTGCCACTTATGTCTGTCTGTCTGTTTGGGATAAACTGAAAAACTACTGAAAGAATTTTCATGTGGTTTTCACCAGTAGATAAAGTGATTCATGAGGAAGGTTTAGGTGTATAATTTGTCAAGGATTTTTTTATTATCAGGGCGCGACAACGTCCGCCGGACCCGCTATATGGAGATTAAATATAGCTTAAATTTTTAGCTTATCTGTCTGCTATAGCACAACGCACAAAGAAAATTTACCAAAATTCGTCAAGAATTTCATTAACGACAAATTTTTTACTTTCGTCCGTTATCCTGGAGAACCCTTTGCGTTTTATGGGACATAAAGTATTCTAGATGTTATTGTATAATATTAGTTAAAGTTTCGTCAACATTGGTTCAGTACCTACTTTCAGAGTTATACGCGTTTACAGGTAGAGACAGACAGACAGAGAAAAATTGTAAATAGATTATTTTTGTCTAAATCCATAACAAAGTCCACCCCATTATAATTTATTTTTTAATAATTGTATGTACAGATTTGGTCTAGCGACAGTTTTATTACATTTTTATATATAAA
>MU161390.1:26733-37620 GCA_015888305.1 Antheraea pernyi | reverse complement strand
TAAGTTATAGAAAAATGTTATAAATCAAATAAAATTAAATTAAGAATTTAGATGAAGACAAATAATATTATGTGTGCAAACAATAATCAACTCGACTTTTAGCTTCCTCCGACATAGATATGTATTCGATACGCAATAAAGCATCTTATCGGAAATTGGACCCTATATATATATCGATTTTTTTTCCTGTTCGTAACTTTATATTATCCTTGATGTGATAAATTTTATTTGAAGAAGGTATCTCAAAATGTATGTATGTATGAAATTTGAAAGAATGAGCCAGTAGATTTATTATTTATAAACTGGTTCCCGGTCTCTTCGGTGGAGATAAGCCAGGCAAAGGGTCCATGAAAAATCCAAGATATGTCTAAGAATTTAAGAAAAATAAAAGTAAATAGGACCATCTACGAAAAATTCCCGTCGACACGTTTTGCGTAAAGCCCCATTTCAGATTTTTCTCTTTACATCAATCAATATCATCTAGAGAGAGTAGCTGCGCGCGATTTTTTAATACAAAACGGCAATTTCATAGGTAAATACCTAATATTTTCAGACTGTGTGAATTTTGGAACGATGTTCGCGCGCAGCTACTCTCTCTAGATGATATTGATTGATGTAAAGAGAAAAATCTGAAATGGGGCTTTACGCAAAACGTGTCGACGGGAATTTTTCGTAGATGGTCCTATTTACTTTTATTTTTCTTAAATTCTTAGACATATCTTGGATTTTTCATGGACCCTTTGCCTGGCTTATCTCCACCGAAGAGACCGGGAACCAGTTTATAAATAATAAATCTACTGGCTCATTCTTTCAAATTTCATACATACATACATTTTGAGATACCTTCTTCAAATAAAATTTATCACATCAAGGATAATATAAAGTTACGAACCAGTATGAGGTCGCGCGTTGTCGTGCAGGAGCAGCGGAGACGAGCGATTGACCAATGCTGGTTGGAAATGTACCAGCTTCTCCATCATTGTGTTCAGTTCTTCACAGTACACATCTGCAGTAATGCTCAACCCGTTTGGTAAGAAGCTGTGATGAATCACACCGGCGCTAGACCACCAAACAATGACCATCATTTTTCTAGGGGTAAGTTTTCGTTTAGGGCATTGTTTAGGTGCTGAACCAGGATCCAACCAACTTGCTAAGTGCTTGCGGTTATCGAACAGAATCCATTTTCATCACAGGTAAAAATGCGGTTCAAAATACATTCATTTGTGTGTCTGTTGAGCAGAGCAAGGCACGTCTCGACGCGTACTTCGCGCTGACGATCATTGAGTTCGTGGGGCACCCGGACTTTATTTTATATTATGTAATGATATACACACATGTACCATAAAACATTGTTAGTTTTTTCAATGTAAATCACTGGCAGTAAAAGTTTCATTTAATATACTTATTAGGAAAAAAAACCATTAATTAAATATAAAATAGTGAACAAAAAAGTGGAAAAATAAAAAATGTTTCATGAAAGTTTCTCCTCGTATTCCCAGACACGAACGCAAAAACGCTTTCGCATAAAATAGAACGAGATAACTTCGCGGGATAACGCTTTTTCCTTACGTGACGATTTCTACTGAAAACCGCATTAAGGAACTTCCTTTCCAAAATAAAAAATGCTATGATATCTCATGCTATCATATAGTATGTAGTTAAACAATGGGGATTCGCGAGAATTCAAAGGGCCAGTCACCAATGTTAACTTTTCCACAATTATAAATTTAGATAGACGAGATATGGGTGGAAGGTCCTAGAGGCGCGTGGGACGGTACCCGCGTAACGCAGTGGACACACGTCAGAACTCGAATGGGCCTCGTACAGCTGCAGTATGGACTGGACGAACTCGCTCCCGCTGGCCGATGGAGCGTAAAATAACGGTGCAAGCTAATTTTCAAGTGTTTACTCTTTACACTCATAGATGGCGGTACTTGCTTACTTTATAAAAAATACTTGGAGAATAATTTTAAATATGGAGTTAGTTAATTGTATATACTAAATTATATCTGTGTGTTCTGAAGAAATATTAATTTTAATGCGCGTGAATAACTTACATGCATAACCTAAGGAACTAGAATCAGTCAACGGACAATTCTTGTCTACACAATTCACAGTGTAGTATAAAAAGGCCTTGCAAAGTGTACTATACACAAGGACTGGTACAAGTCCAAGCTACCATAAAATCGTTTGGACTACTTTATTAATTGTTAAAAAATTTAAACTCATTTTAGTAATAAACCTGATTTCGTACATTCTTTATTACAAATCTTGTCTATAACAAAATGATTCAGTATTGGTTTATTATTTACTAGCGGGCCCGGCAGACGTTGTCCCGCCCTGATTAAAAATAAATCCTTTACAAATTATATACCAAAACGTTCCCCGTGAATCATTTTATCCACTGGCAAAAACTGCATGAAAATCCGTTCAGTAGTTTTTGAGTTTATCGCGAACAGACAGACAGGCAAACGCGGTAGGGGACTTTATTTTATATTATGTAATGATATACACACATGTACCATAAAACATTGTTAGTTTTTTCAATGTAAATCACTGGCAGTAAAAGTTTCATTTAATATACTTATTAGGAAAAAAAACCATTAATTAAATATAAAATAGTGAACAAAAAAGTGGAAAAATAAAAAATGTTTCATGAAAGTTTCTCCTCGTATTCCCAGACACGAACGCAAAAACGCTTTCGCATAAAATAGAACGAGATAACTTCGCGGGATAACGCTTTTTCCTTACGTGACGATTTCTACTGAAAACCGCATTAAGGAACTTCCTTTCCAAAATAAAAAATGCTATGATATCTCATGCTATCATATAGTATGTAGTTAAACAATGGGGATTCGCGAGAATTCAAAGGGCCAGTCACCAATGTTAACTTTTCCACAATTATAAATTTAGATAGACGAGATATGGGTGGAAGGTCCTAGAGGCGCGTGGGACGGTACCCGCGTAACGCAGTGGACACACGTCAGAACTCGAATGGGCCTCGTACAGCTGCAGTATGGACTGGACGAACTCGCTCCCGCTGGCCGATGGAGCGTTCGCGCAAGACTTGGAGATGGATCTCAGGTATGGTAGGGCTTTTTCTAAATCCGCCTAACTAGCTAGTATTTTTTTTTACGTGGAGTGAAATCCTATATGAGACACCCAGAGGTTCGGGGGAGCATGGGTAACGTCGCAACGACTCCTACCGATTAAAAAACTACATGATGAACCGTACGCCGCACTATGAACCATACACTGCACTATGAGAGTACCGCGGGACCACGCAAGCATGCCTTGAGACACTCCAGCGGATGACGATTGGCCTCACCGACTGAAACAGCCCGATTCTCCGGCTGCCTTCCAGTCTACCGAACCAAGTGCACTGAAAGGTCTGGCCTTCCACCCCTTCCCCACGTTGGTTCGACCGGCAGTGAAGAAGATGTCGTCTCCACCGCCCCCCACCATTGATTTTTATCAAGGATGTCTCCTTATCCATCTTCGCTTCCCTAAAAGACTTCCGTCCTACCTAAGTCTAACTCCCCGATCCCTACAAATCTTAAACCTGACTAGTTACCACCCTTAAGTTAAAAATCTGACACCAAGTCATCTGTTAGGGTATCCCGGCAGCTGCACTTCAAAGCCAGGCTCCCTCTAGATTAGCGTGTCCACTATCTTAGACCAGATCGTCATTTAACACTAGACGGAATTGTGTTAAGCGCTAAAACCAATAGAGTATATATATATTTATTTTTTTTATTGTAGCAGGGCAAAATGACTTCACTGTGCCTGATGGTAAGCACAGTACAATCCAAAAACAACGGCGACCACCGAGTGACACACAATTCATCGCCGGTCGCCGCTGTCATGCCGGCCTGCGAAAAGGCTGGATATGCACAGGCTGATCCCGAAACGCGACCCGCAAAAGCGAATCACTATGACGGGCTGTTTCGCCATGTACATGGTGGTTGCGACCCAGTCAGGCAGTAAAACCCTATCACCCCGCTTTCGCCATTGCCTCGTTCGTTATTCAGCAGGGTGCACCACGTGCAGGTGAGGTTGGCTTGGATGTCTCAAGTCTTAGATGTTATTTGACACCCCTTACACCCCAAAAGAAAAAGAACAAATTTCTCAATATAGATTACAATATTTTTTACTGTAATATATCAGAGTGACTGCATTTTATCCCATTGTAAGCACATTGCAGTAAAAAAAATAACGACATGAGTCACTGTGAGGGCTTATCACTTGATGGTAGCGATTCAGTTGGGTGCAGACACTTTACCTCCTTGCTTGGTGGATATACCACTGATTGGTTATAAAATACGACACGTCTAAAGGTTTTAGAACTAGTGTATGGTAGCCGCAGCTCAAACAGATAAAATTACCGTTTTGAATAAACAAAAGATTGCACGGTGACGCTGAAGCGGGTTTACTGTTTAAAAAAGACTGCATCGTTACAATAATTACGTGTTTATTATTATGAGAAAATAAAATTGCTTTTTTCCACTTTTATCGTGTGGTCATAAACACACACCCACTTTATTTATTGAATATCGTCGTAGGGAACAGCAGTATTTATGGTGGGTAGTTATGAACTGCCGCCGTTCCAGCTGAGCGTGAGGCACGCGCCCCGCGTCCTGCGAACCAGCGAGAGGCTCGTATGGACTGTATGCGTCAGGTAAATTAATCTAACATGTTGTTAGGCTTATAGGTAAATTAACTACCGTTTGCTTCTATAACAATGATAAATATATTCTCTATAACTAAAAATAATCATAAGCGTCATAAGCGATTCGACAGCGGCTTGTTAAAACTTGGCAAACTATTTTTGACGACTGCCCCGTCAATCTGCCCGTATCTAAGCAACGTATAACTGTTTCTTTTCACCACCGATATTGCGAATATGCCATCTTACTTCCACATTTTATATAAGACAGTGTGGCATTACAATATTAATTTATGTGTGCGTTATCGTGTCATTTGATTTGTCAAAATATCATGTAGGTAACGTATCTACAGCTTTTTAGTTATAATATAATTGCTCTATAAATATATATTTGTATAGCTTAAGACAAAAATTAAACAGACTGATCATCAAACAGTTACACTATGGTTGCATAATGTCGATGTAGTTCGCTTGTATATGTCATAGTGGGAGCATCCAGCAGTCGAAAGTTTGCTAACACCGCCATCTATTATTTTCTATGCTAATCAAATCAAGTTAGAAATGTTATTGCACGACGTCACTATTTCTTAAGATGGTGTCTCGCGTCGTATGGCGTGACACCGGCTTATTTAGTTACTTCTATCAGTGCTTATATGAATAAACATGTGGAATGCTTAGAAGTTATGAACAGTTTAATCTAATCTAAATTACTCAATAATTTACAAGAATCCACATTAACAATAATTAAATAGAAGTGCATTAACAACACATTGCCTATATTGATTAACATAGAAAATAATAGATGGCGGTGTTAGCAAACTTTCGACTGCTGGATGCTCCAACTATGACATATATTTATTTCTTTTATTTATCTCCGTATTCACTCTGATTTCCTAGTGACGTGTTTATACTATCTCAGAAACTGTAGGCTGGTCATTTCCGAAAGGCTGACGTCATTATTCGAAAGAATCACCAGGATTTGAGACGTGCAATCTTTAGAACTCTATTATATAGTTACGATAGGTACAGTGATAATATTTCAATGTGTCCCATTTTCCCACGCTTCGATGACACATCTATTTTTATTTGTAAAATCAAATATGCGAAATTTCTAATGAGAATGCTAGAATGGTTCTGGTTTTCTTTTGTGTCAAGATGTATGGTATTTTTATATAGTTGTAATAGTATAAACAATGTAAACATAAAACGTCTCCAACAAAAAGTAATTATGATATCGTAAGATTTTATACTATATAACCCGGCAGCCATTTATGATTTCATTCAAAATAATGGAATTAGGTTTTTTAGGATCATACATTTGATTAGATTACTCATGATTGTATATATCTTTAAAATAAATAAAATATGCTACCCAAATAGACTGACTATCAGCCACCCATGACTCTCTCTGCGTTTGTATTATGTTTTTCGCATTATTTATATCAACTTACTAGTTTCTGGCCGATACTTCGTCGCCGTGGAATAGTTACTTTGGGTTATTGGGTTAACGCTATCGCACAGCAGAAGCTGTGAAAAGGCAAAAAAGCTATTTCGAAACATTCTTCATTCTTCATCGGTGCTCCACTCGTATAGGTCCTAGCGTGATAAATAGCCAACATAAATAAATGAGCTACATAACACTGAAATAATTTTTCAAATCAGACTAGTAGTAACTGAGATTACCCCCTACAACGGTACAAGCCCACAAACAACCTCTTTATAACATTAGTATAGATTGTATGCTTCCTTTATCTTATGGTAGTGATGTTTTCCAACAGTAAGAATGTCTTCTTCCTTTCTCCACTCTTCTATATTATTAATACAAATACGAATATGAGTTTGTGTGTTTGTAACCATTTCACGCCTTCTCTACTAAACTGACCGTCATGACATTTTACGTACACTTTACTTTACATAAGGTACTTTTTAATTATATACTACCACCCTCTCATAGAAAACCCACGTGAAGTAACAGTGCTTGCATTGTTGCGTTTCGTTTGGTTAGTGAGAATGCCGGAGGCCCACCTCCCCTCCCTCTCCTCTCTCCTTTCCCTCTACCTCCCCTAACTCTTCCCCCCAAAAGGTGGCAACGCACTTGCGACTCCTCTGGTGTTGTTAGTGTCCATGGATGGTGGTGATCACTTAACATCAGGTGACCCACTTGTTCATTTGCCACCTATGACATAAAAAAAAAGTGAAGTTTTCCAACAGTACGAATGTATTCTTCCTTTCTCCTCTCTTCTATATTATTAGTAAGAATACGAATATGAGTTTGTGTGTTTGTAACACTTTCACGCCTTCACTACTAAACTGATCGTCATTTCATTTTACGTACACTTTACTTTACATAAGGTACTTTTTAATTGTAACAAAAGTGTACTGGTCCCAAGACGAAGCTGCGGGAAAGGGCTAGTATATATAGTTATGTAATTTAGATATCCATGGATGGAAGCGGTGGAAGGTATGCTCGTAATCCGGCTTCGAGGAGCTGGTAATTCTGGATCGCACAGCGGCATCAGAACTGCCGTGAGGATCCGCGCTCCCCGAGCCTGCCACCGGCACGCCGCAGCATCCAGGAGGATCGGCCTGGACGGCTCCAACCCGCCTGACGTCATCATTGCTGACTTCTCATTTCAGGTGAAATAAACTTTTATTCCTTTTCACTAAATCACTCTAAATAAATATAATGATCGAGGTCTGCTGTTGTGCGTACGTCATACAAAATCTCAATAGATTTCAAACACCTTTTTTAGTTTTACTTCGTACACACTTGGTTCTCATATAAAAAAAATCGAGGCAGTTATAAGGACTGCCGATAGAAGTGAAAACTCAAAACAGTGAAATAAATATTTTCTCTTTTGAATTTTCATCATTGATGTATGTATAAAAGCCCAAGATGCACAGTTAACGTATCAAAACCGTCCGCATAAAATGAGCGCACAATTAAGAATTATCTGTCGTCACTCGCGTCTTTGGACTTTTAGTACACCACTTTGTAAAAATAAATTTAAATAATTTAATCGCATGAGGTTGAATTTCCAAAAAACATAACTATAACTTTTGGGGACGATTTTGAGCGTTACTTTTATTCTAGACTGTGCATCTTTGGTTTTTATATATAAATGAGTTTCATATCAATTATAGTATGAATGACAATATTTAAATTTCAGGATTTCTTTATTGAAATTATTGTCTTTACTGTGGTTTTCATATCTATTGGCACTCGAAGAAATAATTATATACATTTTTATAAAGTCCATTTAACAATCAAACGTATGATGAGCTGCAAAATATCAATATTACATAGGCCTCGATACTACGCGTTACTACTCTGACGTAAGCGCAATACATTCGGTCACGGTTACGTAGCATGTCATGACGCGAAATTATAAATGTATCTTCTGCCAAAAATACCGCTCAACGCGCCTACAGAAGATTTCAGTTGAAAAAGAATATATAGTTTTTTGAGTTTTAATAAACTACGATTCGTATAAAGCACTAAGCGTTCAGCGATGTATGAATGGGGCAAGTTTTGTGATGTGCATAGACAGGAGAGGGAAATTAATGAATTTTTTGTTTCACTTTTTAATTTATACACTTGCGAACTTAATGTTACAATTACATTTCCTTATAATTAAACAGCAATATTGTGGAGAAAATTAAAAGTTATTATACGTAGTGCAAATATGAAAAATATATGTAAGTACACATATATAATGAGAATGTAAATCTAACCTATTTGAACTTTTTAGATTTTTCTGAGAAAAATTGATGCAGGTGTTTTGAATGAGTAATATACATAAATCATTTTTAAAAATGTCTGTCTGTTTGTATGAATACTCATCACTGCTAAAATCTTGTGTTAATGATAACTGATATTTTATTTATATATTATATTAAATAGGTTACACATAATTTTATAAAAACCTCACCTTTTACACCTACCAACATTTATCTCTGCATCACCTAATGGTTGACTGGTAGACAATGCCTTCGTCATTAAGTCCGCGATTGCGTATTTAACGCATAATGTGTAAATAAATAAAAAAACAAAACCTTCTTCCTATAAACCTATTTTCAAAATCATAAAGCATATTCGCGACACAATAACTTATGATATAACGAACCGATTTTAATGAAACAAAGACTTATTGTTAGTCGCGAATATGCTTTATGATTTTGAAAATAGGTTTATAGGAAGAAGGTTTTGTTTTTTTATTTATTTACACATTATGCGTTAAATACGCAATCGCGGACTTAATGACGAAGGCATTGTCTACCAGTCAACCATTAGGTGATGCAGAGATAAATGTTGGTAGGTGTAAAAGGTGAGGTTTTTATAAAATTATGTGTAACCTATTTAATATAATATATAAATAAAATATCAGTTATCATTAACACAAGATTTTAGCAGTGATGAGTATTCATACAAACAGACAGACATTTTTAAAAATGATTTATGTATATTACTCATTCAAAACACCTGCATCAATTTTTCTCAGAAAAATCTAAAAAGTTCAAATAGGTTAGATTTACATTCTCATTATATATGTGTACTTACATATATTTTTCATATTTGCACTACGTATAATAACTTTTAATTTTCTCCACAATATTGCTGTTTAATTACAAGGAAATGTAATTGTAACATTAATTCCGCAAGCGTATAATTAAAAAATGAAACAAAAAATTCATTCGTTTCCCTCTCCTGTCTATGCACATTACAAAACTTGCCCCATTCATACATCGCTGAACGCTTAGTGCTTTATAGGAATCGTAGTTTCTTAAAACTTCTCTTTTTCGAATGAAAACTTCTGTAGGCGCGTTGAGCGGTATTTTTGGCAGAAGATAAATTTATAATTTCGCGTCATGACATGCTACGTAACCGTGACCGAATGTATTGCGCTTACGTCAGAGTAGTAACGCGTAGTATCGAGGCCTATGTAATATTGATATTTTGCAGCTCATCATACGTTTGAATGTTTAATGGACTTTATAAAAATGTATATAATTATTTCTCCGAGTGCCAATAGATATGAAAACCACAGTAAAGACAATAATTTCAATAAAGAAATCCTGAAATTTAAATATTGTCATTCATACTATAATTGATATGAAACTTATTTATATATAAAAACCAAAGATGCACAGTCTAGAATAAAAGTAACGCTCAAAATCGTCCCCAAAAGTTATAGTTATGTTTTTTGGAAATTCAACCTTATGCGATTAAATTATTTTAAATTTATTTTTACAAAGTGGTGTACTAAAAGTCCAAAGACGCGAGTGACGACAGATAATTCTTAATTGTGCGTTCATTTTATGCGGACGGTTTTGATACGTTAACTGTGCATCTTGGGTTTATATATATACATCAATGATGAAAATTCAAAAGAGAAAATATTAATATCACTGTTTTGAGTTTTCACTTCTATCGGCAGTCCTTATGACTGCCTCGACTTTTTTATATGAGAACCAAGTGTGTACGAAGTAAAACTAAAAAAGGTGTTTGAAATCTATTGAGATTTTGTATGACGTACGCACAACAGCAGACCTCGATCATTATATTTATTTAGAGTGATTTAGTGAAAAGGAATAAAAGTTTATTTCACCTGAAATGAGAAGTCAGCAATGATGACGTCAGGCGGGTTGGAGCCGTCCAGGCCGATCCTCCTGGATGCTGCGGCGTGCCGGTGGCAGGCTCGGGGAGCGCGGATCCTCACGGCAGTTCTGATGCCGCTGTGCGATCCAGAATTACCAGCTCCTCGAAGCCGGATTACGAGCATACCTTCCACCGCTTCCATCCATGGATATCTAAATTACATAACTATATATACTAGCCCTTTCCCGCAGCTTCGTCTTGGGACCAGTACACTTTTGTTACAATTAAAAAGTACCTTATGTAAAGTAAAGTGTACGTAAAATGAAATGACGATCAGTTTAGTAGTGAAGGCGTGAAAGTGTTACAAACACACAAACTCATATTCGTATTCTTACTAATAATATAGAAGAGAGGAGAAAGGAAGAATACATTCGTACTGTTGGAAAACTTCACTTTTTTTTTATGTCATAGGTGGCAAATGAACAAGTGGGTCACCTGATGTTAAGTGATCACCACCATCCATGGACACTAACAACACCAGAGGAGTCGCAAGTGCGTTGCCACCTTTTGGGGGGAAGAGTTAGGGGAGGTAGAGGGAAAGGAGAGAGGAGAGGGAGGGGAG